>CM030366.1:136717989-137024506 GCA_017893485.1 Hemerocallis citrina | reverse complement strand
AGACCAAAACCATGGCTTAAGCCCATTGGTTTTGTATTTGTTATGTTGGCTGCCCAACATAGACCTTAACGAGTTCCAATGAGTGTGAGACAAGTGGTTTAACGAGCGCACGCAACCTATATTCACTATAGTATCATACCATGTTATATTTGCATGTGCGTCATGCCGGAAACTATTGTTTATACTAGTATCGGTCCGTCTCGTTCTCATACATCTTTGGAATGCAACTCTCCCAAGAACCGTCCTGTAGCCCTAACCATCCACCATGATAGCAAAATCGACCCATAATAGTACAATCAATTGCACGCATACTAACAATATACATACACATATGCATATATTCAGGTATCGTACAAAACGGGGTGTTACAGTATGTCTCCTACAAACTCATCGTGTGTACCCCATTGTTGGGTAGGAGGATCATGGTACTCTTCGGCGGGCTCATTATGTGGGACAATTGATGGCCTATGGGAAGTGCAGGTAGAATCTTGCCCACTTTAGCTACGACCGCTACCGTGTGATCTAAACATGTTTATATGTAGTAGTGTATGTAAAAAAAAAACTACACAATGCAGGGGCAATAAGTTACAAAAAAAATCTAGAAAACAAGAGGGTTGTGAGAGAGAATATCAAAAAACCAACAAACAAATAAGATACCAAAAATTATAACTACAAAAATCATAAAAATTGAAGATGATGGATATGAAATTTTGATACCGTTCACCGTGAATACTCGTATATAAAAAACCCATGAAAATAAGAATAGAAGTAGAAGTAGAAATCCGGAATTGAAGACTACAGGGAAGCTTGGAGGAGAGTTGAAGACTTGAAGACGTTGTTGAATTTTGAGTTCGATATGATCGAAATTTGATCATGTATATGTCTTGCTACCTTCTTTGTTCAATTGTTCACAAATTGAAATGAATTGAGTAATAATAGTAGAGAGAGTAAGAGAGTAAGGTGTGAATTTTTCGTTTGAGTTTTGGAGGTATTTATAGGGTTAAAATAAAAAAACAAAAAAAAAACACCAAAAACGGCTAAAAGAGCCATTATAACAGCTCTCGAGTGTACAGTAACGGTCTGCGACCGTTGGATCCGCGGGTCAAACGTTTTACCCGTACGGGTCGAACGTTTTACCCGTACAGATCAAACGGTTCGCAACCCGCGGATCAACCCGCAAGTTAGCGGGCGGGTTGGCTTTTTTTCGCGGGTTACCGAGCTGGGTTATGTGAGTTAGATTCGTTAATTTAGCCACTTGGGTCGACCTGTTAATGTTAATGGGTTCGACCCAAACCCAAACCGTGGTTTCGCGGGCCAGGTTAAACGGGCGGGTCGCGGGCGATTCGCGAGTCGACCCGACCCGTTTGCCATCCCTAAAGTGGCTATCCTTCAGTAGTAAGGAAATCAATGGTTCAGATCTAAGCTCCCAAAATGCATTCCCCCCAACCCCAAAAGTTTTCCCCAAAAACCCAAAATAACCCCCCCCCCCCAAAAAAAAAAACAACTCCTTTATTTATTTAATTATTTCTCTCTCTCTCTCTCTCTCTCTCTCTCTCTCTCTTCTATTCAGATCAGTTTGCTCCCTCTATTTCCCAAACCAGAGAGCTCCAATTTCTCTCTCTCTCTCTCTCTCCCTAAAACCATTTTCTTAAACCTTCGCTTCCATTCCATTGGCGAAGCCTCCATCATCCTCTCAAGCACGAATCTCAATACAAATCCAAATCCAAATCCAGTGTCGAACCCCAATCAAGAGGTCGTCATCAATATCTGATCTGTTGCTAATTTCGTATCGGCGTCCGAGTTTCTTTATTTCTGGACAAACACTATTTCTTTTTTTACTCATTCTTTACATTGAAATAATAGAAATTTTCTAGTCACCTTTTTGTCCATCCATGGTAAACTGAAAGAGGGCTGGCAGCAAACATCTTCACCCAGGCTATTGGGCGTGGTTAATTTGAGTATCTTGTGGGCCAGCAGGGAGAAGAAGGATATCCATTCTCCAGCTTGAGGTGGTCTTAGTGCGAGCTGATCCAGCATATCATCCAATCGTGGAATAGGAAATCTGTACTTGATAGTCATTTTGTTGATGGCATGGCTGTCACTGACTGGGCAGTTACAGCTACTGCTTGCTGTTGCTACTCTGACTACGAGCAGAGTACTTGACTACACCGTACCTCCTCTGCCAGAGTACGGACCTGACCTTCTCTCTTTTCCCTCCCTTCCCTTCTTTTTCATGTTCCCCTTAGCCCAGCCATGAAGGCAAAGACACCTGACTCGGCTTGGTAGCGTTAGCTCCCTAAAAGCCTAACCAGGACATGGGCAAAACGACGAGTGAATACTCAGATAAGTTATCTTTCCAGAAGAAAGAAGGACAAATAGATTGCATTGGCCCCCTTCACCAAATCGAGCACGAATATCAAGTGACTCCCCTCCACCGAATCAAGAGCCTCTACATGCGATGCGGCAACTCTAATTTCATCTTATTAACCGAATTCTCATTCTAATTTTTAATTTTGTGTGTGTAGGGGATCACTCAGTTTGTTGCTGACTCGAATTTTGTGTGTGCATGGGATCTAAGTTCAGATTTGTAAGATTGTTTTATTTTTTGGTTTAAAAAAATTTAATTTGTGATTTATTTGATGAGTTTTTTTATTGGTTTTGATTTAAAGTGTACGCAAGTGAGAAATGGATTATTTGGTGGCCTCAATTTGGACTTCCAAACCATAGCAGGACGGGTAAGCTAATCAGCCACCTAAAATAACTTGGCAAATATGCAACATTAATTTCTTTACTATAAGAGAATATACTATCATGAAGTGTTCTCTTCACTGGTTATTAGAAACCATGGATAACATAACATATAAGAACTTTTAGTGTATATTTGGATATATAGGATTGGGATAACTGGAGTTTACCAGTGAAGGATGCAAACTCTCCACTCAAGAAAGGTAGCTAAAGTAAATTTGTTACTGATCAATTTTGAACTTTTTTTTTATAAAAATACAATGGGGAGACAAAGTGGAGATAAAAGAAATGATTTGCTTGGATTAGAGTTTTGAGAACTTCATGTATTACATTTTGGTTGAAATAATAATAAGAGATATTTCAATTGCAAACTAAGTCTCAAACAAACAAATATTTAGATTATTGGTATTGTAGATACTTTCACACCTGCACTAGAGATTAGAGTAAGCTCTATAAAACCTATACAATCATGTCCTTGCATAACTATTACAAGTATCTAAAAATGAAGCTGAAGTTAAAAAAAAAACTCTATGCAGTGTTTCTAACAAACTATATGCATTCCAAGTAAGTTTAAGCCAATGATCAAGAAGGGGATGATTGAACATAAAGGTAGATATGCCGCTTCCTCATATAATTTGTTTCCTACTTCAATTAATTTGCTGGACCTCTAGAACTATTTTATATAACCAAACCAGATGCACCATTCAAAATACTTGCCATAGGCACGTATCAACGGGCAAACCTAGTATAGATAACAGTGTATAATAGTGTGTGTATATATATACTAGTAATTTACAAGGTCTTTATAAATATATATTTTTTATAAAAAAAAGTTCGAACGTTGCCTGGCATCGAACCTAAAACATTATTTATATTAGTTATACATGTGTATTGCACGTGTTTGTTTAGTTACAATGCACGTGTTTATTTGGTGACAAACTCTCCCATTAAAATAATGTGTGTGTGTGTGTGTGTGTGTGTGTGTGTGTGTGTGTGTGTGTGTATATACTAGTAATGTACACGTGTGATGCATATCTTAATAAATAGGATCATATATTTTTAAGAGTAAATGTGAAGACTATAATGGGAGAGTTAGAGTTGCATGTGTGTGGCACGTACGTAGGTAGATTTACAACTCAAACTCTTCCATTATAATAGTTATTATATATTATATTAAAGATATATAGATAAATAGATAGTAATTTACATGTGCAATGCACATTTAATATATATTTTACAAAAATGAAGTAAAAAATCTGACATGGTGAGGATTCGAATATGAGACCTCCTTCATATTAGTTAGGCTATATTTAAAAAAAACCTCACTGAACTTTTGGTCATTTAAAAAAACCCGCACGAAGTTTTTTTTTTTAAACCACACAAAACTTTAGTTTAAAAAAGCTTACTTTAACGGAGTTAGGTTTCCGCTAGGCTAAATTTAAAAAAATCACTTTCATTTTTCATTTGTGTTTTAAAAAACCACTTTCATCTTTCATTTGTGTTTTAAAAAACCACTTTCATCTTTCATTTGTGTTTAAATAAACCCCCATGAACTAACCCTAACCCCCTAACCCTATCCCTAACCCTAACTCTGTCAGTGTGTATTTTTTTAAACTAAAGTTTTGTGCGATTTTTTTAATTAAAAAAAAAACTTAGTGCGGTTTTTAAAATGACCCAAAGTTCAGAGGGTTTTTTTAAAAAAATTTAGCCTATTAGTTATGCACGTGCAATGCACACGTTGGTAGATTTACAAATGACTCTTAAGGCCTTTTTCCATTATAATATTAGAGATTATATATATATATATATATATATATATATATATATATATATGGAGGGAAAAGATGAAAGGTATGGTAATGTGACATGGCATTGCCATTTGGTTTACCAAATTTAATCCAAAAAATGGTTATTTTCAAATTTGGCAACCCAAATTACCGGTTAGTATGGACGGTTTTTGCCATTTAGGTTGTCAAATATGAAAATAGCAACCTAAATGAGAGGTTGATGTAGATGCTCTGAACAAATTATTTCACATGCCACTGCTATTTATTTGCTTAGTTGTAGTACTCTTCGCTCCCACCTAAACCCTATCCCAAACCCAAACCTGACCCATTCCCAAACCCCACCAGAATCCCTGATTTCTTCTATCCCCAGTCCATCTCCTTCGTCTGCGCACGACCGCTCCACCTCCCCCTCTTCCCCTCCTCCCACTCCCAAACCCCGACCCGACTCCTCCCCCTCAACTCGAACCCCTCGTCCCACTCCCAAACCCCGACCCCACTCCTCCCCCTCAACTCGAACCCCGGTTAGAACCCGTCGAATAATAGCGGAGAATTTTCAGGTATAAAAAATATATAAAATCACCCTAAAATCAGTCACATGCTATGTATGACATGATGAAGGAAAAAGATGGAGTAGGGTAAACTGCTAACAGAATTTGACAGACTTGATGGCACTCGTAGGCAGAAAGGGACTTGTTGGACATGTCATAAGAATGAAAGTTGTTGTCCCTGAAAAGAAGATAAGAACAAAGACTTCCAAATCGATACAGATAAAAAAGGCAAATTCGAACACAGCATTTTAAGTCACTTGCTTCAGAATCTTCTATCATTACATTATAGTCCATGAATATACTTTTCTTTTACATGATATTTTAGCATAGAATGGTAGACCAGATTTATCTCCATCCAAATTACAAGAATTCAAATTTTTACAAAAAACCAAGAAGAATAATATGAACAAACAATAAGGAGAAAATATATTCACATTCTCTACTTATCCGCCTTTGTTATCGCCTAGCATAAGAGCTTGAGTAAATAGATCGAGCATTGGCCCTCTCATACCGCCTCAGCCGTCTCTGCCTGTATCTCCATGCTACTTGAATGCAAACAGCTGCTTTATTTCTCCAATATGGCGACTCATATCTTTTAACAAATTAAAGAGTGTCAGTTCCAAATATTTAAAAGAAAATTTAAAGCCGTTTCATAAATGGAAGTAATTTTCACATACCTGATCGCTCCTTGAACACGAGGTTGACGTAAGAATCGTGCAAATAATCTGGTGACTCCTTCCAGATCAGAATCTCGGAGTGCAAAGGCTTCAACATTGGTAACACATTTTACTGTCCTTGTAGAAACTAACCGATTTCCAGGGAACTTGAATTTTGCTCCATCTAGGACAGAAAATATTGCAAATATATCTCATTTGTCTTTTACTTCTTAACCTTAAATACTGTCATTGTGATTATGTACGGCAAGTCTTTTACACAAATTCAAAGAGAATCATGAAATAAAGTTTTAAATAAAACAATAACACGCCCGTTTACTTGGCTACCCTTTACATTAGCTACTATAGCAATCATTTACTCTTTTCTCTATATTTAGGCAAGTGTTTATACAAGATAATACTGTAAAGTGTTTATCAATAGTAAATAATTTGACACCATGAACATAAGGCTCGTGATCATAACTATTCTGCTGTTACCTTTATTGACAGAAGAGTGCTCAAGATACCAGGTTAGTAGCTCTTCGCCACAAACATCACCTTCAGATAAAGGAGATTTATTTCCATCTGCTCCAATGCTCTCCACTTTACCTCTCACAATAAAAACCATTTTTTCAACAGGACTCCCTTCATAGAGAATATCACTTCCACAAATATAGAACTTCTGTCTTAATTTCTCACATATAGAATCTATCATGGGATCATCCATTAATGTGAAAAGGCGGACCTGCATAAAGAAAAATATACAAAATTAAATATAGTAAAGGAATACATAACCCACAATGGCATTACAAAGTTGGCAAACCTGTCTTGCTAGTATATGAGGGCATGATCGATATGAACTGTATGCAACTTTAACAGACATGAATAAACAAACAAACACAGAAGTAATGATTGAATAAGCTATACGTTTATATGGATGTTGGGAGCCAGGGCATTTAAAGCCATAAACACTAAATATGTAGATAAATATCTATATTCAGCAATTGATTCTACCTAAGTATTTCTGAGCATTGTTTATTGGAAGAAATAGTTAATATTTGAACAGGAGCAATTATTACTTCAAACGGGGGCACTACTAACTCAACCTTCAATACTTATCAAATCACTCTTTCCAATGGGGGCACTAGTACGTCTACATGTGACATGTTCAAACATTACTTCAAACTTGCAACATACTGAAAAAATTTGTAAGACCGCAACACAATTCCAAATATGAACATTACACATGCAAAGAAGCATGGACGCCGACATGATGCTAACACGGACTTGATGCGACACGACACACCCACATGAGAAGGTTTTAGAAAAAAAAACCTCAAATATCAAGTGTCTTGTCGGATTTGTGTGTCCAACACGAGTGTCTGGCACGTGTGCAACACAACACGGCTACTGGCTACCATATAGAAGTGTTCGAGCAACACAGCACATACGTGACCATTATGCACTAGTATTATTTTAAAGTTTATGGTAGTAGAGTCCTCTTAATCCTAGCTCACTGATGTCAATAATAAAAACAGAATACCTATACGGTTGATATGAACCCAGATTGATATTACCAGGCAAACTAATCCACAGAGAATAAAATATTGTCTGCAAATAAGGTAACAATTTTTATATAGGAAAATAAAGAGCAAACAAAAATGAAAAAAAGAAAAAAGAAAAAAGAAAAAGAAAAGGTAAGATAACTGAATTGTTAAAAACACAATGTCACTTGACATTTGAGCTAAAACCCTCAAATATCAAGTGTCTTGTCGGACTTGTTGCCCAACACGAGTGCCCGGCACGTGTGCAGCACACCACAGCTAACATATAGAAGTGTTCGAGCAACACAGCACATTCGTGACCATAATTGATGCAGGTCCGAAGGAAGGGGAGCCAGGTCCATCGGTGAGAAGGTTGCAGCGAGTGAAGACCAGACCCAACAGGCAATTGGACTAAGACCAAATGCACGGGCTCTGTTCACTAATGGACAAGGAAGTATAACAGAATTCGGTTAGGCAGTTAAGAAAGGGGAACAGCTGGCACTCTGTAGTTGGTGGGGTCAATTTGGGGTGTAAATTTTTAGTATAAATCAGGGATGAATGTAAGTGAAAAGGAGAATTGAAATTGTATCTTCAACCTCATTTCTTCTCCTCTTCCTCGGGTTCTTGAATCTGATACTTTCTTCTTCTTTTTCCTCAATCTCGTTTGATTCCTGTATGTTCTTGGAGTGTAATTGATTGTTGTTTGTCAAGTAAAGAAAATTTGAGACTCTGTTTTCAATATTTGGAAGTGTTGAAGGTTGTTAACGAGCAGCATTCTTGAAGAGCTGTATCATTGGTGCTTTCATCTGGACTTTAATGGCGGTAGGTACTTGTCTTCGTAATACTCAAACAAGTTGAGGAGGCGATTTCGCAATTGAAAGAAGTGGCAAAGAAGCATGGCGATCTACAGCAACATCAGGCAGCAGAGTTTCAGGAACTCGGTTCCGCTATAGACGAGCATAAGGTCCTATTATCGCAGTTGTTCAATAAGCTAGCATTGATTGATGGGAAATTGGATCAACTTAAACCAGTCGAGAGGCCAAAATCATGAAGAGTCGCCAACAGGGGTAAGATCTTCAAACCCAGTAAATGTTAGTAATATGAAGACGCATTGGTTAGATTTTCCTCGTTTTGAAGGAGGAGATCCAACTGGTTGGTTATTCAAAGCTAATCAGTTTTTCGACTATCACCGAACACCTGGTGATCAGAAATTACCGATTGCATCTTTTCACATGGATGGGAGGGTGTTAGCTTGGTTTCAAGGGAAATTTGATGATGGAGTTTTTGTTAATTAGGAGAGTTTTGTGAGGGAGTTAGAAGTTAGATTTGGACCCTCGATTTTTGTAGATCATCAAGGTGCCTTATCTAAATTAGTGCAGACAGGATCTTTGGATGAATATCATGACGAATTTGAAAGGCTTATGAATAAAACAAAGGGACTTAGCAAGTCATTTTTACTGAGTTGTTATACTTGGGGTTTAAAGCCTGATATTAAGCGATCAGTAATTTCTCATCAGCCCAAGTCTATGGCTTAGGCAATGGGGTTGGGAAGATTACAAGAAGAGTCATATTTGGATAGTAGAAGAGTGGGGTTTCGAAATGCTCAGTATAAACAAAATTGGCCACCACCTGTTCATTCCTTACTCCTCTTTAAACAAGCCCACCTGTTCACACACAAACATCTGCTTCTGTAAGTCCATTGCAGGCTCCAAGATATCCTATTCGCAAAATGTTAAGTCCTGAATTGCAAGCTAAGAAGGTAAAGGGATTATGTTTTAATTGTGATGAAAATTTTACTTTGGGTCATGTTTGTACGAGAAAGAAATTTTTACTACTCTTGGTTGATGAAAATGAGAATGTTGTTGAGGAGGGGGAAGTGTTAGAAGAGCAGGGGATTCAGTCATTCCAGGATACAAATATGCCATTTGAAATTTCTTATCAGGCATTATAAGGTCAATTATCACCAAGAACACTGCGCATTTCGGGTATGATAGGCCAAAGGGTGGTGCAGGTTTTGATAGATGGGGAAAGCACACATAACTTTTTGCAAGAAAGAGTGGTCAAGCATTTACAATTGCCTATATAGGAAACTTCAAATTTCATGGTGACTGTTGGCAATGGAACAACACTGCAATGTCAAGGGGTGTGTCGTAGTGTGCCTGTTCTGATACAAGGTCACACTTTTCTCGTAGATTTTTACATATTACCTATACAAGGTGTTGAACCTATGTTGGGGGTTTAGTGGCTGCAGCTATTGGGTCCAGTAACATTTGATTATGCAAAAATGACTATCACCTTCATGTATGGAAGGCAACAAATTTTATTGCAGGGAGGTGTAATGCCAGGTATAGCTCAGTTGCAGCTACATCAGTTGCATAGGCAGATATCTACAGCTTCTATATCTCAATTTTTCATCTGGAATTGTAGAAAGATAGCATTGATAATGTTAAGATTCCAGAGGACTTAACTAAGGTTCTAAAGGCCTATGATTGTGTTTTTAAGAAACCAACTAGGTTACCCCCATCAGGACCATATGATCATCAGTTGCACTTGTTTCCTGGGTCCAGACCAACAAATGTACGGCCTTATAAATACCCCCATTTTCAAAAATCAGAGATAGAGAAACAAGTGGTACAAATGTTAAGGGAGGGTATTATCCAACAGAGTCACAACCCTTTCTCTTCCACAGTACTGTTAGTTAAGAAAGATGGCAGTTGGCAATTTTGTGTGGATTATCGAGCGTTAAATGCTATAACTATAAAGGATAAGTTCCCAATCCCTACGACGGATGAGTTATTTGATGAATTGCATGGTGCAGTGTTAGAATATACGTGCAATTTCCTTCAACCCTTCTACAACTTCGAAGTTTTAGCTTAGTGGCAGGGACTTTCACATAGTATAAGAGCACCCAGGTTCGAATCTCACTGACTACGCAATTTAAATGATACCGCTGCGTATTGTCCAGGTCTCGGCCCACAATTTGTTGGGCATTTACCTCATTTCTTTGGCCCGTAAAAAAATGGGATCTCGACCTGAGGGGGCATGTCAGAATATACGTGTAATTTTCTTCAACCCTTCTACAACTTCGAAGTTTTCGCTTGGTGGCAGGAATTTTCACACAGTATTTTTCCAAGCTGGATTTAAAGGTGGGGTATCATCAAATACGGGTTGCATCTGAGGATGTGAGCTAAATTGCATTTCGTACACATGAAGATCATTATGAATTTCCTGTTATGCCATTTGGTTTAACAAATGCATCCTCGACTTTCCAAGCTGCCATGAATGACATTTTCCAGCCACTTCTAAGACAATTTGCCTTGGTATTTTTTTATGACATTTTGATATGTAGCAAAGATTGGGATTCTCATGTACAACATGTTTCGACAGTCTTGAGGACTTTGGAGCAAAACCATTTCTTTGTCAAATTGTCTAAATGTGCCTTTGGACAAACTACCATTGGCTATCTGGGCCACTTTATTTCTGGCAATGGAGTGAGTGTAGATCATGACAAGGTCCAAGCTATTTTGCAGTGGCCTATACCCAAGTCAATCAAGCAGCCACGAGCCTTTTTAGGCTTAACAGGATACTATCGAAGATTTGTGCAGGGGTATGCAACTATAGCCAGTCCTCTTACTGATTTGTTGAAGAAAGATTCATTTCATTGTAATGATGAGGCTGAGTTTACTTTTCAGAGCTTAAAGAAAGCTATGTCCTCAACTCCAGTACTTGCATTACCTGATTTTAATCAGACCTTCATAATTGAGACAGATGCTTCAGGGTTAGGAATTG
Source organism: Hemerocallis citrina (assembly GCA_017893485.1). Lineage (NCBI taxonomy): Eukaryota > Viridiplantae > Streptophyta > Magnoliopsida > Asparagales > Asphodelaceae > Hemerocallis > Hemerocallis citrina. Next base: position 137,013,440 of record CM030366.1, on the reverse strand, counting down.
GGGTAGTTATCTCAGAACAAGCATCTAGTGGCTTTTTTGGTAAGAAAATGATCCGAGAATGCAAGTTGCATTGGCTTATGTGCATGAGATGTTTGTGGTTACGGAATCAGTAAAGAAATAGAGACAGTATGTTCTTGGCAGAGAATTTGTGGTGTTAACTGATCACAAAAATCTCCATCATTTGATAACACAAGTTGTGCAGACCCCTATGCAGCAAAAATGGGTCCATAAACTAGCTGGCTACAACTTTAAGGTGGTGTACAAACCTGGGAAGGATAATGGTGCTGCATATGGGCTATCAAGACAATTCTCAGGTGAATTACAAAGCTTTACTACAATTTCTTATCCAAAGTTTCTGTTACTTGATGAATTAAGGTCAGAATATGTGAAGGACAGTAAATGGAGTGATCTACTTTAGGCAATTAACAGGCCCGGGCCAAGGCCCAAGCCACTAAAGCCCTTGCTTTAGGCCTCCATTTTTTTCCCCTGTTTTAGGCCTCTATTTTTTTTTGTTCTGCTGAAAATATGCCTATTCATCTTCCTTGATGGTCAGTTTTAGGCCTCCATTTACTCAGTTGTCTATTTGAGTCTCGTTGGTTTCCAAAAATGGCTCTTGATTTCCAAAAAAGCCTCCTAATAAATTTCTATAATTAATAATTTCCCAAACAAATCCCAATCAACTGATCCAGCCGTTTCATCTGATCATCTCTAATCTAATCTCTCTCTCCGAATTACTCTTAAATCCCAAATTCCCAATCTGCTCTCTCTCCCAAATTCTCTCTATCTCTAATCTCTCTCTCCGAAATTCTCTCTATTCTCTGAGCGAATCTCCGATCGCTCATCCCTCCCAGTCTCCCTCAACGACTCCAGGCACTTCCCCGAGTTCCCTCGCCCAGTCGGCGCGCCATCGGCGCATCGCGGCTCCGCATCGCTTCCAGCCTTCCCCCGCTCCGCTCGAGTGCAGCCACAAGGCCCACAAGGGCCACAACCTGCGAGTCTGCGAGTCTGGGAGGTTGCGAAGTCTTCAGTCGCTCGAGTCGGACTGCAAGGCTGCGAGTCTGCGACGGGCACTGTAAGGCTCTTTCTCTTATCCAATTTTAGTTTGCCAAAATTATATTCCTTTAATTTGGAATTTTAGGTGTTGTATTTTGTAATTCTGTATGAGATCTTATGTGGGTTCAGGAGTTTGCCTTTGTTCCAGTAGACTTCTAGTTTGTTACTGTTTTGCTGCGAATGTTTTGTTCTGTCATTTTTCATCCCATTTATTTTGTATATATTTTTGTCATTTGATAATTAGTATTCATTTACTCTGTTAGAGCATCGACAGTCGTGATTGTGAGAAAATGCATAAATGCATATTTAATTATTTACATATAGCATTTTGACTATTTGTTGCCGTCGTCGAATGGTATTTTATAGCAATTTAATTTAAAATAATAAAAATCTCCTATCAGACGGAGTTTACCTACTACCATACTTTTCTTATAAACTTTTAAAAGGCCTCATTTTGGAGTTCACTCTAGGCCTCAATAAGTGTTGGGCCGGCCCTGGCAATTAATATGGGAAATGTGAATACTCAGGAGGAGTATGTGTATAGGGATGGTATATTCCTTTATAAGAGGCGTATTATCATTCCTTCATGTTTGCGAAAACAGATTCTTCATGAATATCATTCTAGTCCCATTGGGGGTCATTCAAGTATTCAAAGAACCATGTGCAGGATTAAAGAACAATTCCACTGGGATAATATGGCTGCAGATGTAAAGCAGTTTGTGCGAGAATGCATGGTGTGTCAGCTGATCAAATTTGATAATAACGCCCCTGCAGGACTTTTACAGCCATTGCCTATGCCTAATCAGATTTGGGACGATATGGCAATGGATTTTATAGTGGGATTGCCTCCTTCTCATGGTAAATCAGCTATATCAGTAGTGGTAGACAGGTAATCAAAGTATGGGCATTTATTGCTTTGTCTGCACATTTTACGACATCAAAAGTGGCTGACGAGTTTGCTGCTCATGGCTTGCCTAAGTCGATTGTCAGTGATAGAGATCCTTTGTTTCTCAGTAATTTTTGGAAGGAGATGTTTACACAAGTGGGGACTACGTTGAGGATGTTTAGTGCTTATCATCCTCAGACAGATGGGCAAACAGAGGTTTTAAATCGATGCTTTTAGCAGTATTTAAGGTGTTTCGTGAGTAAGGAGCCAAGGCACTGGTGCAGGTATCTATCTTTAGTTGAGCATTGGTATAATACTTCTTATCAATCTGCAATTGGTGTTACTCCGTTTGAGGTGGTGTATGGTCGAAAGGTTCCCGCAATATCTTCTTATATGGAGGGAGTTTCTACTAATTTTGAAGTGGATACAGCACTTGTGAAGAAGCAACAACTCCAGCAGCAACTTAAAGTGAATTTGGAGAAAGCTCAAGCAAGGATGAAGAGAGCTGCAGATAAACATCGCTGTGATCAACAATTTGATGAAGGAGATTGGGTATTCATCAAGTTACAGCCTTATAGACAAATGTCAGTAGCTCAACAAAGTTCTCATAACCTTGCCAAAAGGTTTTATGGGCCATTTCAGATTCTCAAGAGACTAGGGCCAGTAGCTTAAGTCGAGTCTGCCTTAGGAGTCCAAAATCCACCCAGTGTTCCATGTTTCTTTATTGAGGAAGTGTAGAGGTGATCCTTCAGAAGTAACAAGCAATTGATTGCCAACTGATATGCAATCTCCATTTCCTGCTTTAGCTCCGATAGCTGTTATACAAGCTAGAAAAGTTAGCGTGGGGGGGCATTTGTGGATGAAGTGTTAGTTTTGTGGGAGGGATTACGACATGGGAGAATGCTATAGCTATGGCAAAAGCTTATCCTTCCTTTGACCTTGAGGTCAAGGTCAGTTTCGATGGGGGTGGCAATGATGCAGGTCTGAAGGAAGGGGAGCCAGGTCCATCGGTGAGAAGGTCGCAGCGAGTGAAGACCAAACCCAGCAGGCTATTGGACTAAGAGCAAATGCACGGGCTCTGTGCACTAATGGACAAGGAAGTATAACAGAATTCGGTTAGGCAGTTAAGAAAGGGGAACAGCTGACACTCTGTAGTTGGTGGGGCCAATTTGGGGCGTAAATGTTTAGTATAAATAAGGGATGAATGTAAGAGTGAAAAGGGGAATTGAAATTGTATCTTCAACCTCATTTCTTCTCCTCTTCCTCTGGTTCTTGAATCTGATACTTTCTTCTTCTTTTTCCTAGATCTCGTTTGATTCATGTATGTTCTTGGAGTGTAATTGATTATTGTTTGGCTAGTAAAGAAGATTTGAGACTCTGTTTTCGATATTTGGAAGTGTTGAGGGTTGTTAGCGAGCAGCTTTCTTGAAGAGCTGTATCAATAATGCACTAGTATTATTTTAAAGTTTATGGTAGTAGAGTCTCTTAATCCTAGCTCACTGATGTCAATAATAAAAGCAGAATACCAATACCGTTGATATGAACCCAGATTGATATTACCAGGCAAACTAATCCACAGACTAGAAAAAATTGTCAGCAGATAAGGTAACAATTTTTATATAGGAAAATAAAGATCAAACGAAAAACAAAAAATGAAAAAAGAAAAAGAAAAAGTAGGATAACTGAATTGTTGAAAACACAATGCCATTTACAAGGTTTCAGCTAAAATTCAACCGCCTAGCAAAAAAGAACAAAAAACACAACCCAATAAAAATACCATCTAGCATTCTAGCGATCCAAACTAAGAATCTTGATCATAACTCAATATTTACAATCTCTACTACTATAATGGGAGAAGGCCTTAGTGTAATTTGTCCTTAACCCAACCCGTGCAACCCACGTGCTGGTAGATTTTTTTTTCCCTTTTCATTCCCCCAATTTTTTCCACGTGCACAGCACGTGTATAATACTAGTAATATTATAATGGAAGAAGGCCTTAGTGTCATTTGTAAATGTTTTGTCATTCTACCAACCCATGTAACACACGTGCATAACTATTATAAAGAAGGTCCTTTCAAATCAAGACTACATCTAAATTTTTATTTTAAAAAACTATATTTATTAAAACGTGCGATGCACGTGTAAACTACTAGTGTTACTTAACCATACAAAATTTAACTTATATACATCAATACACTATAAATTTAAAAAGTATCCATCAGCAAGTAAATAAAATATAAAAAGGAATATGCTAGAAAGCCCTTCAAGCACTTTTGACTCATGTGAAAGGAAAATTGATATATTGGCCAAGCTCGATCTCTTATAAATGAAGCTTTACCTATTTGGAATACGGACCCAAGGTTATTATTTATAAGGTTACCTTAGAAATAAACTTTACTATTTCTACTATGCAGGCAAAATTGCATGCTTAACAATGATATAGAAGGCGGTATACGGAATTATGTGATTCTTGGCCACATACGAAATATGCGACTGCATATGCGGTAGGGTTTTTTATTTTATTTTTAAAAACCAAAAGTATGAAGAAAAAAATATTTAAAAAATCAGAAAGATTAAAAGAAGAAAAAAATCAGAAAAAAATTTGTTGAAAATGAAAATGGCATAAAACATACTTAAAAATAAAATAGCATACTTCTGCAACATTACTTAAAGTCATACGGGCCGGGTCCAAAAAAATTATTCATAACATAAATAGACCCAACTACCCACTCAAAGTATGCGAGTGCATACTGAATAAATGCGGGTGCATATCAAATGTGCGACCGCATATGCTGCTGCATAATCATACTTTTAACAAACAGGCTATATGCAGCCTAAAAAAAGTGATTCCTCACTGCATGGTGCATATGTGCTGCATAAATTTGCATTTTAGAACATTGATGATTAATCACGATTTCTTTTTAACACATAATATCCTCTCTCGAAATAGTTAAAAGAAATGTCTGACACTATCAACTCAAGTGAATCTTCATAGTCAACATTAGTTATCTACGAAATTATTTAAGATGGGGAAGTGAACGAAATGAACAGGTGGCAACTTTTGAAACTGCAAACACCTACTATCCTCTTTTGAAATAGTTAAAAATAAATCGATGACAGTACTAGATCAAGTGAACCGTCATACAAAACATTTTAATGATTGACCAAATTATTTAAGACGGGAAGTAAAGGAAATGAACGGCTGGCAACTTCTGTGACTGCAAACCTTAGTATAGACACTAAATAGGAGGGGCCTAAAGGCTCCTGATAGACACTATGGGCAGCTGCAATACTATTTGCATGTACATAAAAGTCAATCATGTGCAAAGGTTTCCTTTCCCTCCTCTTTTAATATTTCCAATCATAAAAGTAAACTGAATCTATATGTTTGTTCATTTGGTTGTGTACTAAAATACCAACTAGCTAGCTATCAACTAGCATATATACTGAAGAGATAGTGGTGCCCTGACACATTCCTTTTACCAACAAAAGGAACCAAGTCAATGACCTAATTCAATCCAAAAACCTTTCTTACTAGTTAAAGCCTACCTATTTGGATTTTAAATTTCTTATGCACTTCCAAATTCAAACCTGTCATAAAGTAAGCCTAGAAACATTGCACAAGCACATCAATTTAGCAACATTCACTAATATCTATCCTAGTTTCAACAACTTGAAAGGGTATAAACATTCAGTACAAAGACACGTGGAAAAAGAAAAGTTTAAAATTCACATTAAAATAACCTCCTACGTAACACTACATTCTTTTTAATTCTTACAAATCGATTGATTAAACTAACCCTGCAACGGCCAAAACCTCTTGGCTTCGGCTGCCTTTTTTATTCATGATGATATGTCAAAAATTGTTCTGAAAAATGCATAATTATTAGCACGTAGATTGACTGTAGCCAGCTAGCAATGCATATACGTGCATAAAATTTTAGCTATAACAAAAGAAAATTATGAAGTACAATATCACTCTATCAGTAAAAGATACAGCACTGATGCACCATCATAGAATTTTGGTAACTTACTTTTTTGAGAAACTTGAAGAAATGGCGGCGTATCTCTCTTTGAATGTCCTCTGGTAAATTCACAAGTAGCTCTTCCTCATTCACTCCGCGAGTAGCAGCCCAACTAAATCGCTCAGCTTGCCTTACAAGCCTACATTATCCATTCAAGTACTAACAATTAAGTAATATAAATGCTTCAAACTAAAATAGTAGACACTACAAAAATTTGAGAACTTCATGTCAATATTTCAGCACTAAATGAGAGCTTCATCAGAGAAACATAATATGCCAAACCTCCTCAATTGATCCGGTAACCGCCGGTGGCTCATCCATTGTTCAACATCTCGTTGCCGTAGTTGCATTTCCAGCCGCCTTGAGAAATAATATGTAAAATCAGATCCACATACTTTAAAGCCGTTTTCAGCATCAAGTAATTTAAATGTATTATATAGACATGTAAATAATCAGAATAATATGATGAAAAAGAATAAATATTCATTCAACGAAACTATAGTCCTGATTATCTATGTTTCACAAAGTGATTAGTAAAAATTCTAGTGAGGATGCTTAAATATTGCTAATTAAAGACATTCTTCATTACCAAATCAAAGCTAGCACTCATCTTAGATTATGACACTATCTAAGGTCCAAATTTTTGGATTAGATTTACACTTAAAATTATTAAATATCTTGATGTACATATCTAGTAGGTAATATCAAAGATTTTACATATCTAGTAGGGTAAGCAAGGCCTCCTTATCAAAGATTTAATTGAAAGTTCATCAGGATGGCTACTCATATGATGTTAATAATCTCAGATACAGTAATATTCATTTAGATTAAAATTTTAGACTTTTTTTCTCATACTCCAAAGCCTTGGCATAGCAAACTGCAACAGGCATCTCCGTCATCTATTACCACATCTTCACCATCATGAATGCATTTGATTTCCTGAATTTTATAAACATAAAAAGTACTCCCAAATCGGTTGGGCCACCTACAGGATTTCTTTGCTCCAACAATCCTATTACTATAATAGACTGGTCCAGGTAGCGATTTTCAAAACACGTGTAAACCGTCTCAATGTGACTCATTCTTTCCTCAAAATCTCAATTTGTCTCTTATCTATTACTGTTCGCCACTCATTCATTTTGACATACTCAATTTAGCTACAGTAATTTTCTAAACATGTTGTAACTTAATTGTGCAATATTTTGACCTATGAAGAACTTCTCTACTTTAGTCATCCTGCTTTGAACTTATGGGCGACATTCACTGTCTCTCCATCATGTTAAAGTTTTGATTTTGTAGATGAAATTTGACGCTTAGGTAATTCTTGGGCATTTATTGTGGACTATATAGGGATGGCATTCGGGTCGGGACAACCCGCGACCCGCTCCAATCGACCCGACCCGCGACGACCCGGTTCGGATTCGGGTTCGGGTTCGGGTTGAGCCTGTGACCTTCACCGGGTCGAAAAAAACTCAAAAACAGCCCGCTCAACCCAATCCGTCAACCAGCAAAAAAATCCGAACCCGACCCGCCAACCCGCGGGTGGTGCACACAGTCAACCCACACGGGTTCACAGTTGAGTCTGCAGTTTTTTTTTGTTTTTTTTTTATGTATAGGTGGGTGGGTGGGTGGGTGGGTGCCTATAAAAAAACCCCTAATTTACTCCAATTTTTTCACACCTCCATCTATTAACTCTTTCTCTCTTTACTACTACTACTCAATTCAATCAAGTTCATTCAATAAAAAAGTAAGTGTTAGGATTTGAATGGGTTGTGGATTGTTAGGGTTTGAGAAGATGGAAGAGAAGAGAGGAAGGAGATGAAGATGTCGGCTGTGTAGAGGAGAGGATTAGGGCAAAATGTTGATTAGTTTATTCATTTGATTCTTTGTTACATATATGGGGATACAAAGCCCAATGGGCCCAAAGGCAATTTGGGTCATAACATAACAATCTCCACCTTGAACCAAATTGCATCTAAAACAAACTAAAACACAAAGCAAACATAACCTAAAACAAACTAGCAACATGCTAGAAAACAAAACTAGCTCAAACTAGCTAGAAAGAAACCGACATCAAACTTGAACAAAGCTTGAACTTTGCAATTGGAAGAGGCTTTGTGAGCATATCGGCCGGATTCGATTCGGTACCAATCTTCTTCACGGCAACCTTGCCTTCCGAGATCACATCTCGAACAAAATGGTATCGAATGTCAATGTGCTTCGTCTTCTCATGGTACATGCGGTCCTTAGTCAAATGAATAGCACTTTGGTTGTCACAAAACACCTCAACAAGACCCTCAAGTGAAGACATCTCACCAACAAACGCCTTGAGCCAAATAGCCTCCTTAATAGCCTCAGTAATCGCCATATATTCGGCCTCAGTGCTTGAGAGTGCAACGGTGGCTTGAAGTGTAGACTTCCAACTAATTGCACAATCTCCAAGGGTAAAAACATAACCCGTCAAGGAACGCCTCTTGTCCAAATCACCCGCAAAATCCGCATCCACAAAGCCCGTCAGTTTCTTGCCATTACCAAACTCCAAGCAAGCATCAATAGTACCTCTCAAATAGCGGAAGATCCACTTCACCGCTTCCCAATGCCCTTTTCCCGGACAAGAGAGATATCTACTTACCACACTAACGGCTTGAGCAATGTCTGGTCGAGTGCACACCATCAAGTACATGAGACTCCCAACTGCACTCGAATATGGAACCTTTTCCATATATTTCTTCTCATCATCGGATTTCGGGCTTAAAGCGGCCGAAAGCTTGAAATGCGCCGCAAGAGGTGTTGAAACAACTTTCGCTTTCTCCATGCCAAAACGGCGTAGCACTTTCTCGGCAAAACTCTTTTGTGAAAGAAATAACTTTCTCTTGGACCTATCCCTTGTGATCTCCATCCCGAGAATCCTTTTGGCGGCCCCCAAATCTTTCATCTCAAATGCTGAACTGAGTTGCTCTTTCAACCTCCTAACTTCTTTCAAGTTTGAGGATGCAATCAACATGTCATCCACATAGAGCAACAAGTAAATGAAATTCCCACCATCCAACTTCTTCAAATAAACACAACTATCAAAATTGGAACGATGGAAATTAATACTCACCATGAATGAGTCAAACTTCTTATACCATTGCCGCGGTGATTGCTTAAGGCCATAAAGGGACTTCTTCAAAAGACACACACGGTCCTCCTTTCCCGCAACCTCAAAACCCTCCGGTTGGCTCATGTAAATTTGCTCCTCCAAATCACCATGCAAGAAGGCAGTTTTCACATCCATTTGCTCCAATTCCAAATCCTTCATTGCCACCAAAGAGAGCAAAACTCGAATGGAGGTGTGCTTAACTACGGGAGAGAACACATCATTGAAATCCACACCTTGGACTTGACTGTACCCTTTAGCCACTAGCCTTGCCTTGTATCGAAAATCCGCGGGATTTGAGCCATCAATCTTCCTCTTAAACACCCACTTGCAACCCACAATCCTCTTACCACTGGGAGGCTTCACAAGAGACCAAGTCTCATTTTGTTGCAAAGATTGTAACTCTTCATTCATAGCGGCAACCCAATTGGCCGCATCTTTAGAAGAAATAGCTTCTCTGTAGGAAGATGGCTCACAATACTCCACATCCTCTGCAATTGCCAAACAATAAGCAAAATCGGAGTATCCATACCTCGTAGGTGGTCTTGTTTCTCTTCTAGCTCGGTCCCTTGCCAATGCATATGGTTGTACCTCTTCTTGGGCTTCCTCCAAATTGACATCATCATGTGAGATCAAATCATCACCTTCTTGGACCGGCACTTCAAACTCCACCTTCTTCTCAACCTTTTCATTCTCCTTAATAGTCGGCTCGGGTGCAACATCATTTGCCTTCAACATGGCCGACTCATTGAAAATGACATCTCTTGAAATGAGGAACTTGGATGATTCGGGACACCACAACTTATACCCCTTCACATTTCTGGGATACCCAACAAAAATACACTTCTTCGATCTAGGCTCCAACTTTCCTTCATTCACATGCACATAAGCGGGACAACCAAACACCCTCAAATTAGAATAATCGGCCGTCTTACCCGACCACACTTCTTCGGGTGTCTTCAACTCAATTGAAGTGGTAGGAGATCGATTCACCAAATAGCAGGATGTGTTAATGGCTTCCGCCCAAAACTCCTTACCCAAGCCCGCATTTGAAAGCATACTTCTAGACCTTTCAAGTAGTGTCCTATTCATCCTTTCTGCAACACCATTTTGCTGTGGAGTGTTGACCACCGTCTTGTGCCGAACAATCCCTTCAGCCTTGCAAAAGTTGTCAAACTCACGGTTGCAGAACTCCAAACCGTTATCGGTTCTCAACCTCTTAACTTTCCTTCCCGTTTGGTTCTCCAAAAGTGACTTCCATTCTTTGAAGGTGCTAAACACATCACTTTTCTCTTTCAAGAAATAAACCCAAACCTTCCTTGAGAAATCATCAATGAAAGTAAGCATATAACGAGAACCATTACCTTTGGAAGGCTCACGAGAAGGTCCCCAAAGATCCGAATGGATGTAGTCAAGTGTTCCCTTGGTCGAATGAATGGCCGTAGAGAAGCTCAACCTCTTATGCTTGCCAAATACACAATGCTCACAAAACTCCAAGTTGCCCGTGCATTGGCCACACAACAAGCCTCTCTTGCTCAAAATGGTCATTCCTCGCTCGCTCATATGCCCCAATCTCATATGCCAAAGCCTAGTAGTCTCCTCATCTGACATAGTACCCGAACGTGCAATGGCAGCCGAGCCCGTGACCGTGGAACCTTGTAAGAAATAAAGAGTTCCAATCCTCTTCGCCTTCATGATTGTGAGAGCCCCTTTAGAGACTCTGAGGACTCCACCTTCACTTTGGAACTTACACCCCTTTTCTTCAAGAGACCCCAAAGAAATCAAATTCTTAGACAAATCGGGTATATGCCTCACACCCGTCAACCTTCGGATCTTTCCATCATGGAACTTAATTGTCACCGAACCAATCCCGGCAACCTTGCACATATTGTTGTTCCCCATGAGAACCTTACCATCCGTAGGCTCATAAGTCTCAAACCAATCTCTGTTCGGAGTCATGTGTTGCGAAGCACCCGTATCCATCACCCAACAATGCTTATCATCAACATTGGTGTCTGTCACACAAAGAGTATCAACCGTGTCACATTCAGCCACATTGGCCTCCTCCGAAGAAGAACCTTTACTATCCGCCTTTTGTTTATTTTTTAGCTTGAAACAATCGGCCTTAATGTGTCCCTTCTTCTTACAATAGTTGCACGTCAAATTCTTGTGCCTAGACTTCGAACGGGTCCTTGTATCTTTCGAGTTTCGGTCCCATGACCTACCTCGATCAACAACTAAACCAACACCTTGGCTCCCTTTCTCATTATTGGTCATCTCACTATCAATGTGCAACTTGGCTTGTAAGTTGCTCTTAACATCCTCTAGAGAAATTTTATCTCTACTATAAATCAACATATCTCTAAAAGCCTTATATGATGCGGGCAATGAGCATAATAACAAAAGGGCTTGGTCCTCATCCTCCACCTTAACATCAATCTTACTTAAATCATTCAAAATAGATGCAAACTCCGTAATATGATCGGAAATTGATGTACCTTCAACCATGCGAAGAGTGTAGAGGCGCAACTTCAACCGCAGTCGATTGGTGAGGGACTTCTTCATGTAGATGTTCTCCAACTTCTCCCACAAAGCCTTAGCGGTCTTCTCCGATAGGACCTCTTGCAATGTCGAATCGCTCAAGCACAATTGGATAATAGAGAGCGCTTTATCATCCATCTCTCTCCATTTCTTATCCGCCACCGCATCAATCAACTTTTCTCGACCAAAAATGGCATCCTTAACGCCTTGGCTCGACAAAATCGCTGCCATACGTACTTGCCATAATGCAAAACTCGACTTCCCATCATACTTCTCAATATCATACTTCCCCGACATATCCATACAAATTTCTTGAACCCAAATCAACAAAACACCAAGATTTTCCCCCAAAAATTGATTACTTAAATCACAAAGAACAATCAAACCTTCCTTCTTGAAATCCTTCTCCTCCAACACTCAGACGAAGTAATCACCACGAACTGGACGAACTGGACTGGACAATCTGATGCCAATCCGAACTGGACGAAGCTCTCCACAGATCTGGACTGGACGGACTGAAACGCGACGGATCAGATCTGATCTGGATCTGGAAGTGGTCGGGACGAAACTGCTGGTCGGTGACTGCCGAAGTGGTGGAAGGAATCAGGCCGAAGGGATCAGCACGAGCGGATCGGGACTGGGTGCTGTGGTCGGAAGGGATCGGGAGTGATTGGGAGAAGAGGAGGTGTTGGCTCTGATACCAGTTTGTTAGGATTTGAATGGGTTGTGGATTGTTAGGGTTTGAGAAGATGGAAGAGAAGAGAGGAAGGAGATGAAGATGTCGGCTATGTAGAGGAGAGGATTAGGGCAAAATGTTGATTAGTTTATTCATTTGATTCTTTGTTACATATATGGAGATACAAAGCCCAATGGGCCCAAAGGCAATTTGGGTCATAACATAACAGTAAGCAACAAAGATGTGAACAATTTCGATCGTATGAAATTCATGTTCACTCAACACTCTCAACTACGTCTACTATAAACTTTTTCAACAAAGAAACTCTCTTTCTATGACTACGTGACTACGTCTACTACAAACTCATTCGACTCCGACTACTTCTAGAGCTTCTCTACTATTATTTTCTCTCTGAACTCTATATAAGATTATTCGTGAAGTACAGTACCAAAATTTCCCAACTTTCTCAACCATTTATTTTTGTTGTGGCTTTAATTTTTTTGATCATATTTATTTGTTGATTTTTTGCTACTCTCTTTCAAACGTTCTATTTTTTTTGGATTTTTTTTTCTAAATATACCTCCTATATTGTTTTTTGTTGCATCACATACACTACTAAAATACTAGAAAGCGGTTTTTTACATACACTACTAGTACAAGCCATTTATCATGTCTACATCACGAGGTAGCGGCCGTAGCCAAAGTGGACTAGATTTTCTAAATCTTATGATTCTACTTCTAGTAATATTTTTATTTTAATAATTACTATGATGTTTCAAGACATGCTTTCGGACCAATATATTAGCCATATTGTTGTTCCCGCTTATACAAAATTTTTGAAGTATTTTAATCGTCCTCCAATATTGTATTTGTACTATATTTGCCCGTGGGCACGTGCCTACGGCACGTCTTCGGAACGATACAAAACACGAAAAGCCATGTAAACAGTAAAACAATAATTATGTAGCTCAAGTTTGAATAGTATGACAATAATTAGTTATAAATAAGTCTATGTTTCCATTAGTATATGTTGAAAAATAATTATAAATGAGGGTATAAAATCTAACTTAGAACTTTTAGTGTGGAAAATAATGAAATTTAATTGTTGAAGAGAGATAATTTCTATTAAAAATTCTGAAAATTTACAAAACCGAAATCTTAAAATCTAAATTTCTAAGTAAATAAAGAAAGAATGGGATAGAGAGATATATAGAGAGAGAGAGAAAGAGAGAAATATGAAAAAGTAAAGAGAGAAGAGATAGATAGTAATAAAGTAATGAGTTTTTTAGGAGGAAAAATTTGGTTTTAGGGTTTGAAATTTTGGAGGAAAAATGTGTTTTGTGAGGTTTGATATGAATCTTTGATTTTGGGGGGATTGATTGTGAGCCACTTGATAGCTTTCTTTGTAATTTATTATATAGATTGCTACTGTTATGAATCCTCGTATCAAATTAGCGGGTACGAGGAATTTGATTAAACTGTTTTTTACTTTACTTGGAGACAAATCTGAATATGATTGTAATGAATTTTTTGCTAGCTTTGAATCGACATTGAATAACTTATATGATTATTATAATAGAACTTTTGTATCTAGTAGTACAACTAGTATAGTTTTTCCACTTCTAGAGGTAAGGATAAGAGTACATTAGAAGATGTCACTGCTAATTTACTTGCTCGTATTCAATCAAAAAAACCTAGGACTAATGCACCTAATGAATTAAACTGGTATAATCAACAAGATAGTGAGAGTTCTAGTATTAAGATTGAAGTGTTACAATGGTGGAAAGAACATGAAAATCTTTTTCCTATTCTTTCACATATGGCTAAAGATTTCCTAACTCTTCATGTATCTACAGTTGCTTCAGAAAGTGTTTTTTCTAAAGTGGCAGGGTTTTAACAGATTACAGGAATCGCTTGAAACCGGATTCGTTAGAGATGCTTGTGTGCACGAAAGATTGGATGAAGGCTGAAGACAAAACTCAAAGAAAAGCGGTCGATACCTCAACAAGTGGAAGCAACTCGCCTAAAGGTCATCAAGAGTAGGGAATTTATGGCGATGAGATCGTAGTTTAGGTAAAGTCGAGGTGCACGACAGTAGTCTAATGCCCTCTCTTCAATCTAACTCTAGCCTATCTCGAACTCTAGATTATCCTCTTAAACATATAATTCAAGAAATTTGCATTTTTTTTGAGTTTTTTTTTACATGGATTTGTATGTAAAAAAGTTGTAAACATTTCATAGAAGTTGAAATTAATAATATATACAATTTTGTTTCACTCTTATACTTGTTGTACATTTTTTAAAAAAATTGGAGTTAAAAAAATTAACTCATGAATTTCCTGGGCCAACCAGCGACCTGGCCCGGCCCGGCCGGATACGGGTTCGCGGGTCGACCCGGGTCGAGTTTCCCTCTTCCCAACCCGGCCCGGTTTATGACCCAACCCAACCCGAGCCCGCCCAAAACCCACGCCAACCTGGGCGGTTTGGGCCCGGCCCAGCCTGGTTGACCCGAATGCCAACCCTAGGACTATACCCTCATTTTTTTCATATAGCTTTGCTAACGTTACATCCCATACACACTGTTTTCGACATAGAAATTCCAAATCGTCAAGGTTCTCTACCTCTCTAACATAGAAATTATGCCTTCATTAATCTGATCAACTAATATGATAACATCAGCAGACAATACCTAGTAGGTCAATCAATAACTAATGCAAGATAGAGTTACAAAATACTTTCTTATCATAACTTATTTGTAAAATACTTCTTATGATAACTTTATAACTTAGACATCATATAAATTTTGCTCTACAACGTTACACCCACATAATATGTTAACTGCAATAGGCAACCGAAGTCCCCCAGATCAGCAAAAATTACCACCTACAGTTACCAACACACATCCAAATACAAATAATACAAATCAAGTTTAGGTAACTCCACTGATCTTTAAATCTTTTTGTTTTCCTCTAACTTCTACCCAGACGGTCAAATACAAATAAGGGCAACAGCTAGATTATGGCAATGGAGAAGGCAAGAGGGGAAGAAGAAATTCTGCAGAAAGAGGGAATTTGGTAGGAACTGTTGCTGCAAATTTCGGTGTGGGAGCAAATAAATGATTTGTGAATTCTTCTAGAAACAATAAAAACAAACCAGTTGACTTCTTGCCGGCGTTTGACTGTTTCTTACCACTGCCGCTAACCTGCAAAAAGTTCGAAACACCGGGATGGATCCCGTCGACGAACCCTCCGACGCTCAAGTCAGTAATCAGAAAGATTATGAGAGAGCGCTTTGTGAAAAAAATATTGATTTCCTTTTTTATGGTGGGGTTAGAGGGATATTTATAGTCGCCTTTAAAGATGCCTTAGAGATTATCATTTATCTCTCTGTCCCGGTGTTTCTGGATAAGAAAGAGTTTAAACTGTTTCTGATAAGAATTTTGGTTTAAACCGCCTCTTAGAGATAATCATGAATTTGAATTACTCTTTAAATATCCTAGGTTTATTTGTAATGGGCCGTCACCCTGACCCAATAGAACATACCCGTTTTTTGGTTATTGGACTTGGAAAAGACCCAATTCCCATTTTTGGACCCGTTTATAGGCAAAACTACCGTTTTACCCTCGAGAGCTTTGAGATTCGTGCCCGATTCGAACGGTCCCAATTTGGTTCTATTTTTACCCATATCACAAGCCCCCCACTCCTGAAGACTGAGTTTCACAGCCTTTGAGGAGTAGTTTGCCTGTTTCTAAAGGTTCATAGAATTTATCAGTGTTCTCGGGGACGTTCAGAGCTTGCTTAGAGTGTAACGATGTTTTCTTGAGTTCGTAAAATACTCAGAATTGTTTTGACTTTTTGGATTTTTTGTGAATTTTTTCGATTTTTAATATTTTTTTGAATTTTTTATTCAATTTCCGAATTTTCATAATTAATCTTCGAAATATTTTATTAATTATTCTAAATTAATAATTATTTTTCAGAACTAAAAAATATTTTTCCATACTAATAATTATTTTTAGAATTTTTTAATTAATTTTTTTTGAATTTTTAATTATCTTTTTGGAATTTTTAAATAAGAAATTCAATTTAATAATTCAATAAAGAATTTATACCATCACCTGTCGACGTGGCGTAATCTGGGCCGTCGATCACGATCGAGGGCGCATCGGGAGGTAAAAAATTTCCCCCCAATTTCGTTCGGATCACTGTTTGTTCGGCGTGTTCGGCGAATGTGGCTATCGAATAGCGGCAAGCTACAGATGAGTGACACGTGGCATTGACTGTTGACTGTCGATGTGGCATGATCTGGGTCGTCGATCACGATCGAGCACGCATCGGGAGGTAAATTATTTCCCCCAATTTCGTTCGAATCATCATTTGTTCGGCATGTTCGGCGAACGTGGCGAACGACTGGTGGCGAGCTACAGATAAGTGACACGTGGCGTTGACCGTTGACCGAAGAACGCCATTTCGCTCATTTTCTGATCAGATTACCGTTCGTTCGGTGCGTACGGCGAACGCATGGCGGCGAGCTACAGATGAGTGACACGTGGCGTTGACGTTGACTTTGACTGGTCAACGTTGATCGTTGACCGGTCAGTCATTTCGCTCATTTTCTGATCAGATCACCGTTTGTTCAGTGTACGGCGTACGTGGCGATCGTGTGGCGGCGAGCTTCAGTTGAGCGATATGTGGCGTGGACCGTTGACTAGTCAACGTTGACCGATTAATGCCATTTCGCTCATTTTCTGGTCGGATCACCGTTTGTTCAGTGTGTTCAGCGAACGTGGTGATCGAGTGGCGGTGAGCTTCAGCTGAGCGATACGTGGCGTTGACCGCTGACTAGTCAATGTTGGCCGTTGACCGGTCAACGCCATTTCGCTCATTTTCTGGTCGGATCACCATTTGTACAGCCAGTTCGGCGATCGCTTGGCGAGCAGTTGTGATTTTTAGCGAACGTTTTGGCGAATAGTTGCGTTTCCTAGCGAACGGTTTGGCAAACAGTTGCAATTTTGGCGGACGCTTATCGAACAGTTGCAATTTCTAGCGAACGCTTTTGACACGTGGCGCACGATTGTCGCGACATGTGGCTTGTTGGCGGTTTGACTACTTTGTCGTTTTGCATTCTAACCGTTGGAATTCCGCACCTCTTGGGCTTCCTTAGGGCCCAATACGACTCTGGCCCAGGCCCATTTAGCTTGGTTATAAAATCCCCCCCCCCTCATTTCACCTCACTCTCACATTTTTACTTCACTGCAAGTTTTCCGCTTTCAAGAGATTCTGGTGGCCTTTTCCGTTTTCCAGCGAGAACTCCGACCGTGACTATCAAATCAGAAGGTAATTTATTTTTATTTTAAGAGATGTCTAAGATATCTTCGAGTGACGAGGCCTCCCCCTCGGGTCGCGACAAAGTGCAACCTCCAACTCTTTCTAGGGTCGACAAGGGAAAGGGTGTGGTGGTTCTGTCTTCGCCTGTTGTAGAGACGGTTGTCGACAGAGATTTGAGGATGGGGGAGTTCGGGAGACATTCAATCCCCGTGTCACATTTGGGAGGCGTTCGTCAATATAGCGCCGATAAGCTGAGACGTGTCAAACAAGGAATGGGGCAGTTTTATGAGGAGAACGAGCCTCGAGAGCGTTCCAAGGCGAACGACGTCGTCAAGATTCTTACAGAGGCAGACTTGTGCGCCATTCGGAAGTGTTATATGATCCCCCCGAGTTCGAGCTTATTTTTCCTGGCCTCGGGGTTAGATCTTGTTCTTCGTTCTCCCCCGACTTGTGCGTGTTTCCCTTCGACGCTTTTCAAGCAGGGCTTCACCTGCCTCTTCACCCCTTTGTGAGAGAAGTCTTGAGGTGGTACGGTGGAGGTCCTATCCATCTCATGCCGAACATATGGAGACACGTTACGAGGTTCGTGCTTCATTGTCAAGCTGCGGGGATCGAGCCCCAACTCAACGTTCTTCGCATGCTGTACAAGATTCATCAGAAGTTGCGAAGGAGTATCGGTTCTACCTCACAGCTCGGAAAGGCGTGAAGTTGGTCGACAATCCTGACTCGGTGAAGTCTTGGAGGGATAAATATTTTTTGATCCGAAGTTGGGAGTCGTGGGGTATTCCGAGATGTGTCGAAGAGAGCAAAAGTGGAACTATCTCTGAGCCCCGAAGAGGAGAGGATGGTTGGAATTCTTTTGGACAAACTGACATTGCACTAGAAAGAGATCAGAGGAGTTTCTCTTTGGGGTCTTAACCCGATGAACCCTAGTACGCGTTTTTCTTTATATTGGTCTTTGTTCTTTAGTTTGTGCAAGTCTTCCAATATTTCTAACACTTTTTGTATTCTATTCGCTGAGGACGTAGGCATGGATTTCGACGACATTATGACTAGGCATTTTGGCCTGGGCAGCAAGCGGGCCGAAGAGAGGAGGAAGAGGACCGTCGTCAGACCTTCGCCATCGAAGGCCGCTAGGAGTGAGAGCGGTGCCCTTCTTGTTGTGGACTTGGAGCCCCCCCCCCCCCCCCCCCCCTGCGTCACTTTGGTCGTCCCTACTGCGGGAGAGTTGCCTCTCTAAGCTACCTTGGCTCTTGAGGCTCCTCTTACAGCTGCGATAGAGACCATCTTGACAGACGAGCTAAAGATGATCTTTGTCCCTGATTGGCAAGTCTGGAGGCACGATGGTTTTCTTGGAGACTCAGCTAGCTGCATGGACGCAGTTCGCCACTTGGCCACGACGAAGGATAAGGCCTCAATGGAGCATGGGACCGTGAGAGACTCGGCTCTGGAGATAGCGAAGGCGTAGATGACGGTGTGTTTTAGAATTTTTTTTAAACAAAGTTCGTAACTTTGGTCTTTACTTCTTTGTAGGCGATCTGCCACTTTAGCCACCGGTTTAGGCAAGTGACAGAGCAGGAGAAGGAGCTAAGGGCTGTGCAAGACCGAGAGAGGATCGAGCGGTCGAGGGCCAAGGAGGAGTCTGAAGCAGGTGCCCTTTTAGCAGAGTCCCAAGCCGCTCAGATCTCTCTGCTGGAGGCGGCGCTGGCTAAGGAGAAGGAGAATGCCGCTTTGGAGAGGGAAGAGGCCACTCGAGAGAGGGCATTGGAGAGAGAAAGCAGTCAGGGAGATGGATGCAGCTGTGCAAGAGGCCGAGGCAGTGGCGGAGAAGAAGGTCGTTGGTAACCTAGAGAAGAATATGCGGAAGGCATACTCCAGGGCCTTAGACAGCATGTGCGAGCGCGTCCCCAGCTTCGATCGCTCGGGATCTTCGTTGTTTCCCAATGAGGGGGAGGAGGTAGAGGAGGAAGGGGAGGCAGAGATAGGTCATCTCGCATTGGTTGTCGGCGATACGGGGGCCAGTGGAGAGGCTGGAGTTGAATCTTCCCCATTGTGGTGCCGGCGAGCGAGGTGGACCCTTAAATTCCTTTGATGTAAAACGTAATCCTAAATAGAGAATTTCCAAGAATTTTAAAGGATTAATTTTACTAACATATAATGCGAATCAAGTTAGAATTTAAAACAGTTAATCGGTTCGATGGATTTTCAAGAATTGAATTAAATTTAACAAGCCCAATTAACGATTCAGTTCTAACAATCAATAATTATATCCCTAAGCGTTCTAGCAAGTAAAAGATGCAATATTGATTTGTACTCTAATTAGCAAGTAGAAACGCTCACTCTCAATATTTGTGGACGACAGATAAATCATATAATATAATATAATATAGATGATAAAGCAGTATAACACAAATATTTGAAAAAAAATGGAAAAAGTAAACCGGGTTGCAGATTGTATTTGCGATGGAAGACGGCGAGGTAGCATCAGTCGGGCGTCGAAGCTCAAGATCGGTGTTGTGACGGTGGTCGTCAGCGGCAGGCGTCGGCAAGGGGGGTGACAGCGAAGGGCTTCGTCGACCAGGGAGGCGAGGGTGGCTGGCGGTCGGGGGCGTGGGCGAGGAGGCAGGGAAGGCTACAAGAGAAGAGGTCAGGGACAGGGTGTGCAGCTGCGGTGGTCGACTTGGGGCAGGGTCGAAGTCGATCAGGGGAATGAGGGTTTCGGTCGGGGCTTAGAGGAAGAAAAGGAGGAGAGGAAGAGTGGGGATTAGGTGAGGGTGACGGGGGTGTAAGGCGTCGGGAGACAGAGGAAGAAGTAGTTGGAGAATGGGTTATGGTTGAATTTAACTTGGATTTGGGGATTAGGGTTTGGGTTCAATGGATTTGGGAAATACCACCATCTCTTGTAGAGATTATCTGATCATCTAAAATATTATTCAATTCTTCTGTCGGTGGGTAAATAGTATCGGGTAGAAGAGTAAATGTGGGAATCTCACCATTAGGCTACAGGGTAGGCACACCTATCAGAGAATTTCTACGGTTAAATTTTGAGCCTTCATAAAGTACTAAATCCTTAATATTGAAAGTCTTACTTGTGCCAAAACCTTCATGAAGGTCAACAACATAGGTATTATCATTGATTGTATGTAGAATCTTAAATGGGCCTGCAGCACGTGTTCAATTTTTAACGGATTAAGCTGAAAACTGTTTCGGACGAATCTGAACCATCACTTCGTCACCAATATCAAAAGTTTTAAATTTCCTCCTAGTATCTGCTATTAACTTGTAGTTAAAATTATTCTCATTAATTTCCTTGGAAATTTCTCTATGCAATTCATGAATGTGGGATGCAAATATGGGTGCAAACTCTGTGATTGTGATATTTTAACACATGGATAAAATCTATGGACTGTCAAGTGACTTGGGAAAGAATGGGTGACTCGGGTACATTTAATGGAGGTGACTGGATAGACTGAATACAGTTGATAGGCTGGTCATCCTCTTCTTCTTCAAAGTCATCACTTACATGAGGTTCATAAGTAAACTCATTGTCGGGCTCATCAGCGATGACAGCGGTACCCTCTACTATATTGATCCTACTTGGGCTGGGACTGTTGCTAGCAACATGGCCATATCCCTTGCATTTATAGCATTTAGTGAGAGAATCAATCATAGAATTGTCTCTTTCATTGTTCTTACCCGTGTTGTCATTTCTAAGTGAATAGGGATTTGAAGTACGCTTGCTTGGGTAAGACTTGTTGGGGTACTAAGGAAATGATTGCTCAGGTCTAGAAGGATCAGGAGGGGTCATTCTAGATGAATGATCCATCGAATCGCTGGACTTGAAATGGAAACTTGCTTTAAGGGAATCCATATCGAGGACAAGGGCATAAGCTGTGGCCAAGGAGTCCACGTTTCTATGAATTAGCTCATTCCTAAGATCGGCTCGTAGTCCAATTCTGAACCTAGAGAGTTTTTTCTTCACTCTCTTTACCTAAGGCAATTCACCGAATAAGGAAGTCATCAAACTTATCAACATACTCTTGGGTGGATTTGCTTCCTTGATAGAGTTGGTTCCACGAATCTAGCGATCGGGTATGGAATGATAACAGCACATATCTCTCAGTGAGCTTCTCTTTCAAGGCTTCCCAAGTGGCTATGGGTGCCAGGCCTCGGCCTCTACGGGCATTTTCAAGATTGGTCCTGTGTTGTTGAGCTTTTTTAGTCAATTTCATCATGGCAAATTTGACCTTCAGAGCTTCGCTCATGTCAAACCACATGAAGTAATGGTCCATGGCACGGAATCAAGATAAGCTTGGAGTTCCATGTGGTCTTTAAAATGGGAAACGTCAGCCTTAACGTTCTTCATGTATTGTTCGTTAGGGTCACGATCTTGACATCGGCCGTCACGATCATTCCCTTGAGGGATCTGACGATTAGCATGAAGCTTAGAGGGCAACATTTTTATTCAATTCCACTTTCTCAAGCTTCTGATTGATATTGGCAAAAGTTCAGCTGGGTAGTGGAAATATCAGAGTTGTCCATTTCAGTTCGGGAAGGGATTCGTGGAGGCGTGGGATTTCTAATTGGGTGGTTTGGGAGGAACAAGAAAGGCTCTTCAGGATCTGTGATGGGTTACGAAGACGCATTCACCAACGGTGAAAAACTAGGGGTCGCATGTTTGCTAAAATTTGGGAAAACGTGTCTTAAATGCACTTAAGTTTTTTTTTAAATAATCTGAAGTGATCTAAAAGAACGAAAGAAAAAAATAAAATAAAGACTTTAAACGATTCTAACTGAATGCAAAAAAAAATGATGCCTAAATGATGCAAGAACTAGGGTTTTAAAAACTTTTGCTCTGATACCAAAATAATGTAAAACGTAATCCTAAATAGAGAATTTCCAAAAATTTTAAAGGATTAATTTACCAACATGTAATGCGGATCAAGTTAGAATTTAAAACAGTTAATCAGTTCGATGGATTTTTAAGAATTGAATTAAGTTTAACGAGCCCAATTAATGATTCAGTTCTAACAATCAATAATTAAATCCCTAAGCGTTCTAGCAAGTAAAAGATGCAATATTGATTTGTACTCTAATTAGCAAGCAGAAACGCTCTCTCAATATTTGTGGACGATAGATTAATCAAATAATATAATAGAGATGATAAGGCATTATAACACAAATATTTGAAAAAAATTGGAAAGAGTATACTGGGTTGCAGATTGTGTGTATTTGCGATGGAATACGGCGAGGCAGCACCAGTGGGGCGTCGAATCTCGGGATCGATGCTGTGACGGTGGTCATCAGCGGCAGGCGTCGGCAGGGGGACAGCGAAGGGCTTCATCGACCAGGGAGGCAAGGGTGGCGGGCGGTCGGGGGCGTGGTCAAGGACGCAGGGAAGGCGGCAGGAGTAGAGGTCAGGGAGAAGGTGTGCGGTTGCGGTGGTCGACTTGGGGCGGGGTCGAAGTCGATCAGGGGGGGTTCGGTCGGGGCTTTGAGGAAGAAGAAGAAGACGAGGAGAGGAAGAGTGGGGGTTGGGTGAGGGCAAGGGGGTGTAGGGCGTCGGGAGATAGAGGAAGAAGAAGAAGTAGTTGGAGAATGGGTTAGGGTTGAATTTAAGTTGGATTTGGGGATTAGGGTTTGGGTTTAATTGATTTGGGGATTTTAGGATATAGTTTTAGAGTTTATCACAAACCCTAAACTTTATTAGGATTTATCACAAACCCTAATAATTGGATCTCAATTGTATCACAGAAAAGAGGGATGAAGAGCAAAACTCAACACAATAAACTTTTTAAGGCTACATTTGAAAAAAAAAAAAAAACCTTGAACTATGGCCTTTATGCAGAAAACCCCCCTGATATTTTTTATGCAGACCCCCCCTGAAGTATTGTTGCAAAAAACCTACCCCGCCAGCGTGAGACTTCTGCTAAAGTTGAGGGAGGTTTTTGACATCAACAAGAAAGATATATGATGTTTTTTGAAACAATTTGCAAAGATGAATGAAGTTATCTGATACAAGTAGAAAAGTTAGATGTGGTTTTTTGAAATACTTTCTGGGGGGAGGTTTGCAACCATACTTCAGAGGGTTTTCTGCATTAAAAAAAGATCAGGGGGGTTTTCTGCATAAAGACCATAGTTCAAGGGTTTTTTTTTTCAAATTTAGCCTTTTTTTAACCAAGAATAGCATAATTTCTCATTAATCTCAAGGCCTATATATAGACACAAAACAAATCTTGTTACAAATCTCAAAATATTCTAAAAATCTCAAAAATATTCTAATGCATAAAAGAAAAGGGTGCAAATTGTAAAATTACTACATAGGGCTAAACCTAAAATAAACTAAACAGAATTGATGTCCTGATAAACTAAACAGAATTGGGAGAGGAGGTAGAGGAGGAAGAGGAGGCGAAGATAGGCCATCTTGCTTTAGGTGTTGGCGATACGGGGGCCCGTGGAGAGGCTAGAGTCGAATCTCCCCCCCCCCCCTCTTTGGCGCCGGCAAGCAAGGTGGGCCCTTATATTCCTTCCTTTCTTCTTTTTTCAGTTATCACTTTTGTATTTGCCTAACTGCAGACTGGCCACTGCTTTTGTAGTTCTTTATCTTTTAGATGAATGAAAAATTGACCGTTTTTGAAATTCACCTTGAAGAGTAGAAATACTCGTTCGAGCCTTTATGTTTTTCATGGCATTGGTTGCCTTTCTTGTGGTCACCCCTTAACTCTTTTTTGTCTCAGCAGATGGTGATATACGACGGGGGAAGTCGATTTTAGGCCGAGATCAAACAACTTCGAACAAAACTCCAAGTGGTGGAACTGGTTCTTAGCCGCACGCGAGAGAATCTTTTCCAAGTGGAGGCAGAGCTTGGTCACCCAAGAAGAATATTGTCTCGATGAGATATAGAAGCGAGAAGCAATGACGAGGACTCTCGAGAGGTGCCTCCTACTGGTGTAGAGGACCATCCTTTGGGGGAGGCGGCTACTAGAGATTCTTCGAGGGTCAAGTTCGTCTGTCACTACTTACTCTCCGCTACAACGGAGAGAGACGAGCTAAAGAAAGTGGTACTCGAGCGAAGCCTAGAGGTAGCTCAACTTAGGAGATCGATCCTCAAGTTTTTTCGGGGAGCGTGCCACGTCTGAAGTTCAAAATGAGGGACGATTCCGTCAAGGAGAGAATTGTCGAGCTAGAAACGGAAGTTCACCAGTTGAAACGACTTCTCGAGGGCGGCAATGTGCCAATGTCCGGAGTACTTCTTGTTCGCGCAAAGAGCATGCCCAGGAAGATCGTTCCATGAATTAGCCTTGCGCTTGCCCAACGTCCCTTAGAGTGGTGTGGCTAGTTCATCGACCGAGGCATCGGTTGGAGGGGCCACCAGAACCATTGATCCATATGGTACGACTCGTCTTGCGGGTCTAGAGATCTCTTCGGATGGGGCAAAAGAACGGCATAACACTCGTCGGCCGTGTAACGTCCCTGCCCCTGCTCGGACCATTTATTCAATTTATCAGACAAATTATTTATAGTATAGTACAACTGCCCACCACAGGCTGCCTCTCAAAATGTGGTTAACCGGATTGGTGACTCTTGACCATAGGCAATTATATTTATAGTTAATTATTTTTGTTCAATTCCCGATGTGGAACAATCTTTTACTCACCTCTCTCTTCACTGTGTACACACACAGCCTCTAAGTGGGCCCATGGTGCCACGTCAGCAAGACCAGAGAAGACAGCGGTAGAAGCTCCCCATTTCCACTAAGGTGGGCCCCTCCCACGTGCTGGCCACGTCAGCACAGGACAAGCAGCCATGCTGTTTCTTTTTGTACCAGGTGCCCCCCCAATCACTATTCAATTCAATATATTTACAACATATGCCATCCACTTTATTCTATATATATACTATATATTATCTTTAGAAATTACGGGATGTTACATACACCCCCTTCAGAAATCAGCGTCCTCATTGAGCACGGGGCATACACAATCTAGTGCAGGATCTACTTTCTAGCCGTTGTGGAGCATCTGCTCTTCTATCCGCTCGATTATTCATGATCCCGGAATCCACCATCCGATCAATCATAATCCCGAATTTAATTGAGCTGCCCTCATATCCGCCCGAATAATTATGATCCCGAAATCCACCGCCCGATCAATAATAGTCCCGAATTTAAATGAGGGCTCACCACAGTCCCAAAATCCACCACCCGACTAGGTCTATAGTCCCGGAATCCACCGCCCGACTATACAGACATACCCCACACTCGGTGTCGAAAGTCGGCTCTGATACCATTTGTAACGCCCCTACCCCTGCTCGGACTATTTATTCAATTTATCAAACAAATTATTTATAGTATAGTACAACTGCCCACCACAGGCTGCCTCTCAAAAGGTGGCTAACCGGATTGGTGACTCTTGATCATAGGCAATTATATTTATAGTTAATTATTTTGTTCAATTCCCGATGTGGGACAATCTTTTACTCACCTCTCTCTTCATTGCGTGCACACAGAGACTCTGAATAGGCCCATGGTGCCACGTCAGCGAGACCAGAGAAGACAGCGGCATAAGCTCCCCATTTCCACTGAGGTGGGCCCCTCCCACGTGCTGGCCACGTCAGCACAGGACAAGCAGCCATGCTGCTTCTTTCTGTACCGGGTGGCCCCCCCAATCACTATTCAATTTCAATATATTTACAACATATGCCATCCACTTTATTCTATATATATACTATATATTATCTTAGAAATTATGGGATGTTACAGGCCACTCGTATCTCTTAACAGGAGCGTCCCTCTTCCTAGGAGTTAGGGAGATTCTTGTTATTTTTGTAGGAGCTCGTGTCCCAATAAAACTTCTAGTCCGGATTGTTGTTTATGAAATAAGATATTCTCAGCACTTAAGCAATGTTTGTATTGGTTGTAGGGATGGCATTCGGGCCACTCGGGCCGGGTCGGGCCGGGTTAGACCGGGCTTTGCCCTGTCCCGGGCCTACCCGGGCCGGGCTCGAAGCTTACGCCGGCCGGGCCAGGCCGGGCTCAAGGTTGAAAACCTTGGCCCGGACCTGGCTCCCGGCCCCAAATATAGGGGCCGGGCCGGTTCGGGCCGATTCGCGAGCCGGGCCGGTGTTTAGGAGGATTTTTTTTGTAATATATATTGAAGATCACGTCTTAAATTGTAATTTAATAACAATTGCAAAGAATAAAATTTTATAAATAAATGAAGTACATGAATAAATGAAGTACATGATTTAATAAATTTGAAATTCTTAAATAAAACGAAGTACATGAATAAAATTCCATACAAATTGGATCAAATTACAAAACAAGGGAATTACTTGAATTTAAAGATCGAGATGGCCTCTATTTAGATTGAAGAGAAGGCATTAGACTATTGTCGTGCACTCCTACTTAACCTAAATATAGAAACTCATCACCCTAAATTTCCCAATTAATTACAATATATTGATTCAGTGAACATCATTTTAATGTAAATTGACTAAATGTAATCGTCTACTTGTTGATCCAGCTTGTGCTTCAAGTAAGTCTTGGGTCCTCTCTTCCGCTTTCATCCAATCTTCAGCGCATACTAGCATCTTTAAATTTTTGGCTGTCAATCGGTTCCTGTTTGGCCTCATTATCCTGCCACCAAGAGAAAAAGCATTTTCCGATGTAACGGTTGACACCGGTGTTGTTAGCAAATCTCTAGCCATATGAGAAAGAATACTAAAAATTGCTTCATTACTCTTCCAAAACTCTAACACATCTTCTAAATCTTTAACTGTACATTGTGCATTATACGAATTCAACTCATTTGGTGAATTGGTTCTTGGTTTTTTTGATTTAATAAGATTTAAAACACTACTACTAGCATGACTCTTTCCTTTTGCTAATAAGGAGGAAGAAGAAGAAGAAGAATCAACATTTTGTATTTGTGTTTGTGTAGTGTTAGATGAATAAAGCCTATCATAAGAATCATATAACCTAGTCAAAATATTCTCAAATTTACGAGTAAAAACAATATGATCAAAATCTAGTATTGCATCGTGTGGGGCATAAGTGTAAAAAATTTCAATTAAATTTTTTGTACCATCTAATTTAATCATAGGTTTATTACACTAGCTACACAATATAACATAGGAAGTGGATGAAAATATTTTAAAATTTTAATATATGTCGCATTGACCATATCTCCAATAAAAGGGTCATTTTGCAAATCTTTAATTGTCGTCATCATAGTCACAATTTCAAGTAAAATACGACTAGATGTAAATGAATATGTTTTTGAAAATTGCAAAGTTGCATCGTTAAAAGGTTCTACAAATTTATACAAAACTATCGGCAAAAAACCAAAAATCATCATCTAACATACAATTTTGCATACCCATTGCGACGCAAAAATCTCTAAACATTAAAACGATAATGAAGAACAACACCTAATAATTCAAAGGTAGAATTTCAACGATGTCTAACATCTTTAGGAAAACGTTTACATACAATTTCTCTAAGTTTACACCAATCATGAAAAGCTTGATAAATTGGACCACTCAATATAATATATTGTACACAATCTCTCATTGCATCGAGTTTATCATTTCCATATTTTAGTGCATCTTGCACACAAAGATTTAAAATGTGACAAGCACACCTAACATGAAAAATTTCGTGTTCTATAGGATCTAAAGTAATTTTCAAGCTCTCAATTGCCTTAGTATTGTTGGAGGCGTTATCAAAACCAATAGCAAACACTTTATCATAAATACAAAAATTGTTACATGCTTCCATAATGTGTGTGGCTATAATTTCACCCTTATGTGGGTACCTAACATATCCAAATGAAATTATCCTCTTTTGAAGTATCCAATCCGAATCTATCCAATGACATGTTACACACATCATTGGGACGCCGTTTACTCCTACCAACCCATCCAATGCCAATGAAGCTCTAGTGTTTAGTGATTTTAGTGTTGCTATCAAAAAATCCTTAGTCTCATTGTAAACTAATTTACAATCACTCTTAACTACATTTCTAGCAATCTTTTTATAATGGGGGTTGAAGGAGGTTTGTACAAAAGTCTCTACATATTTTTTTCACCAAACGAATATGGTAATTCACCCCTAATTACTAACTTAGCCATTCCCCTACGAACGAGATCGTGATCGAAGCTATGACTATCTACTTGACCGGTTCTAGAATGTATTTTTTGTTGTGTGAGATTGTCTTTCGAAAATTGTGATTGACATTTGCTTAAGTGACGTTGAAGTGTACCCGTGTCCGATCCTAATTTAAACTTATATGGTGTTTGACACTTCTTACATATTTTAAGTCCTACACTCTTATCATTTTGTGCAGGGACAAAATCGAAATAATTGTGTACTTCGGAAGTAGTCCCTCTAGTTTTCCTTGATGTTAGAGAAGGACCTTGTTCCGATGGTTGTGGTTCTTCATGATCTTCTATTTCTATAGGATTTGAGTGTGTTTCATTCATATCGGGAAGACTATCATAATTCATGAATATTTCTTCACTATCTATATATATGGATTTGGAAGGGAAGGAATGTTATGACTAGTGGATTCTTGACTACTATGTCTACCACCACTGCGTGATCGATTAGAGGCTATTTAAGTATAAAAAACTAGTGTATGTAAAAATTTAGAGAGAAAGCAACAACTAAATGTATGGCAACTAATAATTTAAAACAAACAACAATCTATCTCAATTAATAAATAACAACAATATCATGAACTAGTAAGTGAGTAGTGTATGAATGTTTTACCACTTTACCAGAATTACAAAAGAAAATCTAAAAAAATGAGAGGAAGAAGTTCAAGAAAACCCAAACTAATTAAGAGATGTATATGAGAATAATCAACTATGTTAAATCTACAAATTAAAAATATACTAAAATACCGTAAGAGTGCTTGAAGTTTAAAGAATGATTGTTGAGAAAGTTGAGAGCTAGTAGTATTAAATGTTGTTGTAGATGAGTTGATCACTTGATTGTTGCTGATTTTCCTTCCTTCAAAATGTAGAGAGATTTGATCTTGCAAACTTGAGTGAGTGTTGATCACTTGATTGTTGTTGATTGGAGAAATAGTAGAGAGAATGAGAGATTTGAGTGAATTAGTGAAGATGAATGAAAGAAATGGTATGGTATATATAGAATATGAAAATTTTATGATTTCCTAAAGTACCCCTCAAAACTAGCCAGTATAAATCAGTTGGGGGACCTTTTTGTAATTTTTAATTTTTTTCTAAAAAAATAAATAAATAAATAAAAATTAACCTGAAGCCAATGGTCAGCCCGAACCCAGCCCGAGTAGGGCTGTAAATCGGACCGGACGGGATCGGATAGCCATATGTTCAAGCTCGGTCCGAAATTCTACTCGGACGGGCTTATGTCCGGCTCGGTCTAGGTCGGACAAAATTTTTATAGTCCGGACTTGGTTCGGTAAAGTATCGGACCGCAATAATATTCGGACGAACTTATGTCCGGCTCGAGCTCGGACCAAATAATTTGTTCGGGATCGGTTCGTATAACAGTTCGGACCGTACACGGTCAGACCATTTCTCAAGCCGGACTCGGACGGACGACGGACCGTCCTGTTCATTTTACACCCCTAGGCCTGAGCCCGGGCGGGCCAGTTCAGCCGGTCCCAAGCCTCAACCGGGCCGGGCCAGACCGGGCTTCTTCGCCTTACTCGAGGACCGGACCAGACCGGGTGGGGAGGGGGGGTTCGCGGTTCAGCCCGGAAAGGAGGCAGGCCAGGCCGGGCCCGTCCCGGGCTGGCCCGGACCTGATGCCATCCCTAATTGGTTGTGCCTTTCTGATCTTGTAATCAGTTTCTTTTTTGAATAAAAATTCACCAAGTATTTAAGTGTTATTTTCTCTTTGTTGGACAACTGGAATGTTGTGGGTTACTCTTAGGAGTTTTCAACAGTTGTGGAAGCAATTCCGAATGACGAGCTACTTCGCACTTGCTCGTTTGCAAGTGGCTAAAGTAGCATCGAACCAAGTGTTGGACTCCGAACTTGTTTAAGAGTTGTCTTACTTAGTGTTTACGCTTCAAGGTAAAACAAACAGTTCTTGACAATAGCCTTTCGAAAAATAAATTGCCTTTATAAAAGAGAAAACTAAATGGCTGCTTCTAAGTTGCGAGCCTTTATTACATGGCAATGAATAAAAAACAACGGAAGTAAAAATAACACTAAGGAAACTAGCTCTCTTGGAATTTCATCAAATGCTCTGCATTTCAAGTTCTTGGCACTCTCTCCCCACCCCCCACCCCCTCGGGTAGTCAAGTTCATACGTGCATGGGCGGACAACTGTAGAGATCCTGTACGGCCCCTCCAATTCGGAGATAGTTTTCCCTTCTTGCTCGGGAAGGAGATCGATAATTTTCTAAAGACCATGTCTCCTTCTTTGAGATTTGTGGGGCGGACCTTCTTGTTGTAGGACCGCTCAACCCTGCGCCGATAGATCTGTTGGCGGGTGGCTGATCTTTCCCGAATCTCGTCAATAATGTCAAGATTGCCACGGAGATGGTTGGAATTTTGTTCTTTGCTGAAGGCTATCAAGCGGGAAGAAGGTAGGCCAACTTCAAGTGGGATGACGGATTCGGAACCGTATGTCAAGTTCAACGGAGATTCTCCTGTCGGGATCCGTTTAGTGGTGTGGTAGCTCCAAAGCACATTGAAAAGTTGTTCAACCCACAACCCCTTAGCAAATTTATCAAGTCTCTTCTTTAGGCCTGAGAGAATTTGCCGGTTGGCGTTCTCCGCCTGACCATTGGATTGCAGGTGGGATATTGAGGAGAATCGTTGCTGGATGCCGAGATCCGCACAGAAGTTGCGGAAGGCAACCCCCGTGAATTGGATCCCGTTGTCAGTTACTAGCATACGAGGGATGCCGAATCGGCAGACAATGTTCTTCCAAAAGAACTGCTGTACCATGTTTTCCGTAATTGTTGCTAAAGGCTCGCTTCAATCCATTTTTAGAAGTAACCAATTGCAACAACAAGAAACTTCATCTGACCAGGCACCGGAGGGAACGACCCGAGCAAGTTCATCCCCCACATAGCAAAAGGGATCGGACTGGATAAGGAAGATAGCTGGCTTGAGGCGTACGCTGGATGAATGAGAACGTTTGACAGGGGGCGCAGTGGCGAACGTGTTGTTAGACATCGCTAAGGAGCATGGGCCAGAAGTAGCCATGATTCAGGATTTTGCGGGCAAGGAACCTTACTCCCATATGGGCGCCACCGACTCTTTCATGAATCTCCCTGAGGGCATACTGGGCTTCCTCGGGGGAGAGACACCGCAAGTAGGGTATACCATCTACTTGGGTGTAGGAGCACTTGTACATAACCCCCTCGATGAGCGTATATCGCTCGGCTCTAGTTCGAACTTTCCTGACCCCTTTAGGATCTGGGGGGAGAACTCCTTTTTCGAGGAAATCGAGAAGGGACTTCATCCAATTTTTCTCGTGCCGGGGGTGGTATCACCATCAGTTCGAGGCTTCCTTCCTCAATGCTGGGTCTTAAAAGAACTTCGATCAAAACAGTGCGCTCAAGCCCTTGGAGAGAAGAGGAAGCCAACTTTGATAGGGCATCTGCCTACCCATTTTCTTCCCAAGGGATCTGTAGGACTTCTGCTTCTTGAAAGGTGGCTAACAACTCTTTGACCTTAGCCAAATACTTGACCATGCGGTCATCTCTAACCTCGTACTCCCCCGAGACTTGGTTTACCACCAGCTGAGAATCACTAAATACCATGACGCATTGAGCGGCAGCCTTACGTGCCAGGAATAGACCGGTTATGAGAGCTTCATACTCTACCTTATTGTTTGATGCTCAGAAGTTAATTCTGAGCGAATACTGGAGAACGAAGTCGTCTGGGCCGGTTAGGATGACCCCTGCTCCGCTTCTCTCAGCGCATGAAGATCCATCGACATATATGCTCCAGAACGGGGGTTCATTGCCTACCTTGCAGGGCTCGGGGATAGTGCTTTCACCAGGAATTTGGCTAGAGCTTGAGCCTTGATAGCGGTCCTTGGCTGATAGCTGATATCGTGTTGGCTCAGCTCTATGGACCATTCCATGAGGCACCCCAAAATTTCAGGCCTGTGCAACACTTGCTTGAGGGGTTGGTCGGTAATAACGACCACCGAATGAGCTTGGAAATATGGGCGGAGCTTTCTAGCAGCCATGACCAGCGCATAGGCCATCTTTTCTATCTTGGAATAGATGAGTGCGGCAATCCCGGAGTACCTTACATAATAGATCGGTCTCTGGGCTTTGTCTTCTTCCCTTACTAGGACGGCACTAAAGATCTGCTCAGATGTGGCGAGGTAGAAGTAGAGGATTTCCCAGGAGTGGGAGGTTGACCAGATATGCTTTGAGTTGGTCGAAAGATTCCTGCTGCAACTGCTCCCACTCAAAGCCTTTTGCTCCTCTTAGGGCCTTGAAAAACAGGAGACACTTCTCCCCTGACTTGGAGAGGAAATGCCCTATGGCAGCGAGGCACCCTGTGAGCCTTTGTATTTCCTTAACGTTGGACGGGGGAGCCATATTCACTAATTCAGTATGGCTTGGATCTTTTCCAGGTTGGCCTCAATGCCCCTCTCACTGACCATGAACCCTAGGAATTTGCTAGACGATACCCCGAAGACACATTTTGATGGGTTGAGCCTCATATTATGTCTCCGCAAGAGGTCGAAGGCTTCCTGGAGGTCGACCACATGGTCCTGCTTCCGGAGGCTTTTCACCAACATATCGTCCATATAAATCTCCATGTTTTTTCCGATTTGTTCCTTAAAGACTTTGTTGACGAGACGTTGATACGTTGCTCCAGCGTTCTTCAGCCCGAAGGGCATGACGCGGTAACAGTATAGGCCTTGGTCGGTCGTGAATGATGTCTTTGGAATATCGGGGGGAACATTCTGATCTGATTGTACCCGAAGAATGCGTCCATAAAGCTCAAGAGTTCGTGGCCAGAAGTGGTGTCGATCAGTGCATCGATACTAGGAAGCGGGAACGGATCTTTTGGACAGGCCTTGTTCAGATCCGTGAAGTCGATACAGATTCTCTATTTCTCATTGGCCCTTTCAGCCACTCGGGGTAATTGACCTCTTGGATGAAAAAAGAGCCGCCAAGAGTTTATCTACTTCTTCTTTGATGGCTTTCTGGCGGTCTGGCGCAAACTTGTGACGCTTCTGTTGGATAGGTTTATCTTCGGGATCTATGTTGAGATGTTGCATGAGTAATTCCTCCGAAATACCAGGCATATCGGCAGCAGTCCATGCAAACAGGTCTCGGTTCCTCATGCATTGGACTATGTCAGCCTTGACTGAATAGGGAAGGACTTTCCTCACTTGGAAGGTTCTGGTCGGATCTTCTTAGAAAAAAACCACTTCTTCTAACTCATCGACCGGCTCCGAAACAGCTTGGTTGCTCCCTTAGGGGAGCTCAAGAGCTTCGAGAGAGAGAACCTGACCCCCTACCGAAGTCATATAACATTTCCGGGCAGTCTCCTGGCTCCCCCTGACTCTCCCACCCCTGCGGAGGTAGGGAATTTCATCTTCATATGGAAGGCAGAGGGTACGGCTTGAAGCGCAGCCAGACCGAATCGACCGAGGATGGCATTGTACACGGCCTTTACATCGACAACCATAAATCCATTGGCTCTGTTCGGGTAGCTGGGGTTTTGCCAGCAGTTACATCGAGAGTGATAACCCCCTCGATAGTCACTAGAACCCCGGAGAATCCGTGGAGAGTGTAACCGGCGGGTTTGAGGCGGTCTCGGGACAACTTGAGGCCTTGAAGGACCTCTAGGAAGAGGATATTAACTGAGCTGCAATTGTCGACCAGGATTCGGCACACTTCGTGGTTGGCCATGTGGAGGCTGACTACGAGAGCATCACAGTGAGGCGTTCGAATGCCTTCCAAGTCTTTATCTGAAAAGGTCACGGGGACCCCGAAGCCTTTGGGTGGAGGATGGTTCTATACTGAGTTTACTTCTCGAATGAAGGCTTTTCGGGAGGAGTTCGACTCTCCCCCCATTGGGCCTCTATGGATGTGTAGGATAGCTTCAGGTTCAGAGTCAGGGGACTCAACAGGTCTTTCGGTTCTCTTGTTCGCCACTCAGGGTGGAGGATCAACTCTGTCCTTCCTAACAAACTTGACCAGTTGCCCTCTCTGGATGAGTGCCTCAATCTCATCGTTAAGGGCCCAACAGTCGTCTGTGTCGTGTCCATGGTCCCTGTGGAAGCGGCACAACTTATCTTTGTTCTTCTTGCCAGGGGTATTCATCTTTGGGGGAGGTTGGAGCAACCCCTCCTTTCCGACCTCCATGAGGATAGCCGAGACACTGGCATTAAGAGGGGTGAATCTTTCAAAACGGGAGGAGGGCGGTGTTGACCGCTGTTATCTTTTTGGAGCTTGTTAGCGCCTTCTTCATCTACTCCCTTCCGTTTGTTCCTGGATAGGGACTCTTTCTGGTCATGAGGATGGAGGGCTTCTTCCACCCGGATGTACTTCTCACTCCACAATAGGAGCTCCGAGAAGTCCCGAGGTGGCTTCTTGGCGAGGAATGCTTTTAGGTCGGCATGGTTGATATTGTGTCGGAACGCTGCTGAAGCCACCGACTGATTGAGAGAGGCGATAGACCGAGCCTCGGTTGTGAAGCGTCGGACATAGTCCCTCAGGCGCTCGCCCTTCCTCTAAGGGCCAATAAAGATGTGCTCGTCTTCTCAGCTCGGCGGCTGCTGACGAAATGGGTGAGGAAGAGCTCCTCAAACTGGTCAAATGGGAAGATGGAGGCGGGGGACAATCGGGAGTACCATTCTCTCATAGGTCCCTTCAGTGTGGTTAGGAAGGTCTTGCAAAGAAGCGCATCTGAGGCTTGGTGAATCATCATGAGAGTTGTGAAACTCTCGATATAATCGGCTGGGTCCGTCTCCCCGTTGTAGGACTCGAAGTGGGGGGCCTTAAAAGTCTCGGAGACTGGAGCTTCCATGATGGCCCTGGAGAAGGGAGGCCTGATCGGGCAAAAATTCCTGGCCCGTTGTTCTTCTTCAAGGATGAGTCTGCTAAGGCGCCTCTCCATCTCTCGGAGACGGCGATGGACCGAGTCGTCCCTCTGGTCAAATAGGGTTGACCCTCGAGATTCTCTTTCGTGAGGAGTGGCCTAGCGAGGGCTAGGTGCACATTGATTAAGACTTGGGGAATGGTGACGGCTTGGTGCACATTGATCGTGACTCGTGGCAACATTAAAGGCTCGCATGATGTCTTCTTTGAAATTCTGGAACTCAGCCTGAGTGACCGGTGCCCCTCCATCTCGACGGTCTCTTGGTGCTGATCGACTTGTTGGGGTGAGACTTCTCCGCTGACGACGTGGAGAGGACTCCCTTCGCCTCCTTGGGGAAGGGGTTCTTCTAGATCTTGGCCTGTGAGAGGACCGGACTCTCTGGGCCCTTCGGTGCTCGGGGGGAGGAGCTTCATCATAAGCTCGCCTCTCATTCAAGCGAGTACGGAGGTCTACCCCCTGCAGACGATTAACAATGACTTGACGGAGATCCCCCAGTTCTGGAGAACTTTGAGAGGCCATGGAGTCGATTGAAGGATCGTGGACTGAGACATGGTCATGGAGAGAATGCTGTCCCTGACGGCTTCGACGGAAGCTCCCCAGGGCAACCCCTGGACCTGGGAGGGTCCTGTTGAGGAGGAGGTTATTCAGGCTGTGGTTGATGAACTTGCTGGTCCAGTTGAGGAAGGACATCTTGGAGCAGGGGAGGAAGAGTGGCTCTTCGGCTGGAAGCCGCTGCCCTTCCTTTCCCTTTAGGAGGCATGGCTGGAAACTACTTTCACCGGGGATATGTGGTTGGATCGTTATTCTGTTTCCCACAAACGGAATCAATCTGTCGCAGCTAATTTCGATGTGGGAGCAAACAGATGATTTGTGAATTCTTCTAGAAACAATAAAAGCAAACCTGTTGACTTCTTGCCGGCGTTTGACTGTTTCTCACCGCTGCTGCTAACCTGCAAAAAGTTTGAAACACCGGGATGGATCCTGGTGACGAACCCTTTGATGCTCAAGTCAGTAATCAGGAAGATTATGAGAGAGCGCTTTGTGGGAAAAATATTGATTACTTTTTTATGGTGGGGATAGAGGGGTATTTATAGTTGCCTTTAGAGATGGTTTAGAGATAATTATTTATCTCTATGTCGCGGTGTTTCTGGATAAAAAAGAGTTTAAACTATTTCATGATAAGAGTTTTGGTTTAAACCGCCTCTTAAAGATAATCATGAATTTGAATTACTCTTTAAATATCTTGGGTTTATTCGTAACGGGCTGTCACCTTTACCCAATAGGATAGACCCGTTTTTGGGTTATTGAACTTGGAAAAGACCCAGTTCCCATTTTTGGACCCATTTACAGGCAAAATTACCGTTTTACTTCCGAGAGCTTTGTGTTTCGTGCCCGATTCGAACGGTCCCGATTTGGTTCTATTTTTACCCATATCAGGAACTAAGGTGGTAGAGATATCCCAAGGTGTTAAGGAATACAAACCACCTGAAGTGAACTGCACATACTGATGAAAAATGAAGAATAAAATGTTTTAAAGTAAAAAACCATTGAATTTTCTTTTTTTGAGAATATAGTAAATTTTCTTGACCTTACACTATTTAAATCCTACACAAAGGAAAGGATCACAATGCAATGTAAAAGTTACATGAAAATGATCTTAAGACATACCTTCAACCAGCACAATCTAAAGTCTAACTTTAAGGCCCCATTTGGGAACGGATGTTAGATAAGATACTGGAGGTAAGTGGAGGTATTTAAAGATACCTACACTATCCTACCTTTGGGTCCGTTTGGAAACTCTTTTGGAGGTAAGATAACCATAGATGTCTCAAGTTTTCGGAGCCAAAAAGGTAAAGATACCTATAGCTATCTCACCTCCAAAAAAATTATGTTATCTTACCTCCAAAGCCAAAATGCTCTCTTTAAAAATTAACTATAGGTATCTAAACTTTGTAGGTATAGCCAAAGATACCTATAGGTTGTATACCTCTACCTTCACTTAAAATATATCTACAGGTATCTAAACTTTGATAAAATGCGGCCTAAATAGCTTGAGGAAATTGAACCTCATCCAAAATACAAATCAATTTCTGCTTGAAGAGTGGAATTGTTCATCATCAAGCAGATAGAAGGGAAAAATGAATAACATAATTTACGCTCCATGTCGATTACTAAAACAATCAGAAAATAGTTTTGGCAGGAAACAAACATACTGGAAAACATGTACTAATGTATCTGAAATACAAAAGTAGATTAACAAATATTAAAAAGGAAGTATGTGATGATTAATGTTTAGAAACTCATGACAACAAGTTATTCACATTCACAGAATTTACCAACTCCTGATTAATCCTGACATGAATAAATGCATAGCGCTGAACAAAGATTAATAACAAAAATTGAGACTTATCCCATACCTCCTTCCAAGTGCTTGGAGAAAGTTCTGCATATTCCCAATGAGCAAGGCAAAAAGCAACAATCCCAACCCAACAATAGCCATAGTAAATAGAACTTCCCCCTCGAAATAACTTGGAATTTGGTTACCAGCTAAAGTACTAATTTGCTGTAGACACAAACATTAAACACTTGAAGAAAATTCAATGAATTAGTTAGAAGTAGAAAATGATTACTTAGCGGTCGAAAGTGATGAAAATGTTTGGGGGGAGTATTGTCTTACAAGACAATCATATTTCATGAGCCAAACACAATCACAATACTAGAG
The DNA here is from genome assembly GCA_017893485.1 of Hemerocallis citrina. Classification (NCBI taxonomy): domain Eukaryota; kingdom Viridiplantae; phylum Streptophyta; class Magnoliopsida; order Asparagales; family Asphodelaceae; genus Hemerocallis; species Hemerocallis citrina. The sequence goes on along the minus strand of CM030366.1, from coordinate 136,974,987 downwards.
TACAGAAAAAGGTGATAGATGACACTAACAGCTACCAAACAAACAAGTATGTGTATGCGAGCGCCCGCGGGTGTCAGGTACATAGTACATACCATATAATGTACAAGCTTAGGTATATTTTAAATTAGTTCCATCTATCAAATTTTCCCTCATATATATATATATATATATATATATATGGAAAATGGAAAGTCTTCAAGAGAGCTCCGAGCTCCGAATAAGGTGGAAGAGCCCGAGGCTCCCCTTCCCATGGGCGATCAGTTTTGTTATATATGCCTAAAGTAGTCCAAGAATGCAAAATCAAGTCATCCAAAATTGGTTTGCGCCTACAATTAATAGTTTACAAAATAGTACGGCTGAAATTTCTTTAATTTTATAAAGACATGATGCAAGGGCAAATGAAGTTCCAATGACTTGATCGTGGAGACATCCTATGGGCAATACAAATCATTCATTTTGTTATAAACTTAACCTAATAGGCCCATCCCCTCTCTCCTTTCTCCATTTTGAAATAGAGAAAGGAGAGCAAAAGTAGGAAATATCACATCTAATTAACACGTGCACATCATATTGTTTTATTTGATAAAACAAAATACAAAAAAAAATACAAAAACAAAAAAAAACTCTTCCTCTCCCAACCCCCCCTCCCCCAAAATCCCGCTAACCCTCCTCCCCAAAATCTCAGCAATCGTCGTTCGCCAGCCCACCCAAATTCTCGCCGTGGACGCACGCCGGCCTGCCAGGGTAATGACACAATCGGTAAGAATTCTCCTATGAGAAATTAGGTTTTTGAATTCGTAATTTGTTTTGTAATATTGTATTCATAAAACCCTAATTTACCACTTGCTTTTACTCTTGATTTCTAATTAGGGCGTTTCGATTCTTGAAATTTTGGACTCCAAACTCTAATTATGAATTCAAAAATAAAGATTGGTTATTTTCAAACCAAATCTTAACTAATGTTCTATTCTTGATTCTTTGTTTCATCAGATCCAAATAAATTAGATTTTAGAGGCCATGGTAGATTTGGGATTTCGAAAGGTGAAGAAATGAAGGAAAGAATAAACTGTGGGAAAGTAAGAGGTAATGTAAGCGTTTATTATATGTTTGTTTTTGTTTATTCACCGATTTACACTACTCTCTCCAATGTGTACTCCCAGAGATTACGGAGATGGCAATTAGGCTTGTATGTCATGCCATTATTACAATTGGCCCGGATGTAGGTTACTTGAATATCAACTTTTATTCTTCAATTTGATGGCAATTGTGTACACTACTTCTCATAACTATTTCTCATGAAAAATTACTTTTGTTACGTTCTTAAGCTTTTCATTTATTTTAGCAATCTCTCATAATTATTTTAGCAATCTTTCTTCAATTAGAATTGTTGTTTCAGTTTTTATATCCTTTTTGGGTAATATTTAATTTGTTTGTGTTTGAGTATTTTTCTGCTTTTTTATGATAGTATGGTCAAGTTTTGAGATTTGGGATCAGATGCAAACCTAATAATGTAGGGTTTTGGATTAGAAGAAGGGGGATAGTCAAGTATAAGAATGGAACGAACTGACTTGCATATGAGGGTTTTTTCTTCTAATTGTTATCTGTTTTCATTTGGACTTTTGCATTCTAAGTAATATGATCATTAAATTTTCAATTACAAAGAATGATGGATTGTAGATGATGGTAAAAAGCATGAAAGTTGAATAGTTTGATCCATTTTATCATTATTGTATTTTATTATTTTTATTTTCTTAGGGTAAAAGTGAACAAATGAGTGAATATATAAGAAAGCCAAGGACTTGCATCAAATGGTTGATGAAATAAGAAGATGAAAATTTGATGAAGCAAGAGAAGCTTCGAAATATGTTGGAGTCAGAAGGGAAACAACATGCAAATAGTGGTATCTTTTCTATATCTTTTGTTTTGTTTGAAAAAATTTGGTGAATTGTAGTATTGTATGTGTGTTTTATACTTTGATTATTTTATAGAGACACAACTAAGGAGTAATATACAACAGTTGGAGGCAAATATTGAAGAACTTCGTAGACAATATGAGTATTTGCAACCAAGCTTTGGAAAAGAGGAATCTGACAAGAAGATTGTAAGTCTCTTTCTTAGCATCTCTAAATTTCGGTAATTATTCGACTAATTTTTTATTTTCTTTTAATTGAATGATGTTGGTTAGTTTGAAAGTGTGAATTAGTTAAGTTGTAGATTTGTCATCTTTTCATTATATTGTGATTGAAATAGCTAAGAGGCATTACTAAATTTTTAAGTAATATATAATTTTATGAGTCCCTCAAAATTATTTTAGTCTATGCAATTTGCACAGGATAACACTAGTGTGGAATTAAGTCATCTTAAAAAAAAATTGCTCCAACATTAATGGTTTACGAAATTGTACACCTGAAATTTCTTCATTTTTTATAATGACATGATGCAAACGCAAGTGAAGTTCCAATGACTTGATTTCACATGCTTCGACCATGGTTTTAAATCTCGGATTTTGGACTCGTCTTGGCAAGGGGTGTTTCGTCTCGGATCGGAGATATCAGAGGAGATCTCGGGAAAATGTGATCATATTGGATGTTCATTTCCTGTACTCAATAAATATATTTTTTGTTACTAAATAAGATATTATATGTCCTACATGTTATTTATCATATAAAATACTGTATAATGTAACTAATGACATGAATCAATTACGGTAAATCATCGCGTAATTTAACAATAATATAGAAGAGAATGTAATATAAGTATATAACTAAATTGAATTTGCATTGATTATAAAATATGTATTAGTTAATAAATTTACATGACTTTGCAAATATACAAAAAATAGCGATACGAAATCCTCACATTATTTTAGCTTAAATTCTTATATTGAAAGACATATATGCAAAAAGTAAAATAATTTTTTTAATATATTCACAATAACATTTGTGTTTATTTCGGCTAATATTTCACCAATTTCGGCAATATTTCGACAGATATTTTAGTAATTTCGGCTAAAATCTACACATTTCGGTTCAAAACGATGTAAAGTATAAAATATGTGATTTCGTATCGGCAAACTAGCTGAAATGAAATTTCGGCCGAAATTTCAGCCATATCGGGGGAAATTTAAAACAGTGGCTTCGAATATGTTATCTATTTAGAACAAGATGAACGGTTCGGATCATTCATAGAATGCCCCCACAATCACAAGATCTTCCCATTTAAAGTAGAGCTATGGGCTCTCTTGAAAACATCCCTATATATATATATATATATATATACACACACACACATAAGAACATGGGGGTTAGAATGTCACCCTAGCTAACTTAGCTAGGGAGACATCTCAAATTTCATTTCTAAATTTCCATATTGAAAATCCACACCATTAGATGTGATTTACATTTTAACAAATTATCTATGTACAAAATTTTAAAAGAATCTGACGATTTTTAACCGTTTGGCATGCAACCGAAGAATCAACATTTTATGAAGGGTCCAGAATAACATTGTGCTTTAATTTCAAAGGAGATAGTACCATATATTTTTCTCATGATAACATTGTGCTTTAATTTTCTTATTTATTTATGTCTCACTATACATCTTTAAACTGATTTAATGAGTAATTGCACGTGTTAGATTACTAGAATACCTACCTACATATGGGAGGTCATCATCAATAAGAGGAAATCTCACACGTTAGATCTATTTACCTAATCCCAGAATCATGAACGGTGTGTCATATTCAAAGATCCTCTGTGTTAGATTACTAGCATACCTACCGACATATGGAAGGCCATCAGCCATAAGAGGAAATCCCACACATTAGATCTAAGTACCTAATCCCAGAATCATGATCGGTGTGTCATAATTGAAGATCCTCACAGTGTGTAGTATCACCTTGCTTATCCCATCTCCATCAAACACCTGTTACGGAAACAAGCGGTACAACGACACCACTTGTTAGAGAATTAGCGAAATTCTTCCCTTTCAAGAATCTTGTTGAGTTATACGATTCAATCAATACAAACCATCAAGCACATAGAAGCACACCAAACACACAAATTTGTCCTGTTGGGGCTTTCGCCTTAATCCGGGGAGAAGAAACCCGAAATGTTATTCAATTAGAGAAGATACAAGAATATTACAATTCTCACCACGATCCTCGCTCAAGCCTCACCAGCAAGTACTGGTTGTTTACAACTAGAGAATCATTCAATCTCTCTTTTAATGAAGTATTCTCTCTCTCTCTCTTGGCTCTCAATGAAGGCCAATAACAATAATATAAAGAGATCTAGAGAAACCCTAGTTTGATATCTTGATACAATAGTCATTGGATATTCCTGAATAGTAGCACTGTCATATTTACCCGATACCCGAACCCGGCATTGGATCGGAACCGACCCGATCTATACGGGTCCGGGTCCGGGTCCGGATCCAGATCTTAAAATAAGACCCGATGCACTTCCGGGTCCGGGTCCACTCAAAATAGAACCGACCCGGACCCGTTAAAAAATACCACAAAAAATATGGAATTTGAATAATAGGATTATAGGAATATACACTTAAATAGTAATTGTTGAAGATAGATGTGTAAATATAATATTTATTCATGTACTATAGTGCAAAATTTGTTAGAAACGTAGGGTATCGGGTGCAAAACTACTTAGGTAAAAAAATTTATTCTTCGCAACCAGACCCGACAGGTAGATTTTTTAACTAGGACTCGGACCCGGACCCGGACTCAGACTCGATTCTCGCAAGTCCGGGTCCGGGTCCGGGTAGTGGAGGACTCGGCCCGATAGGACCCAATAGCAGCTCTACTGAAGAGATAACCCTACAATAAAAGCCACACGATCTAACTTGAAGAGCAAGTTCGGGCTTCAGCGAAATCATCCAGACCCGCACCCGAAATTTGCATCACTCGCGTGCGTCGACTGTCCAACAAGACCGCTTGACTGTCTCCCTCGCAGAAAAACTTGTATAGTCGGGCGGTCAACCGTCTCGATCGCAACTCCTCCTGTTGTTGTTTCCTCTTGCTTTCACTTCCTCTTCAATCGTCTCGATCCCTCCATCGTCTCATTGTCTTCGTATCAACATAGTATGCAAGACATAAACCCAAAATCTTCACCTTGAATTGCATACTCATGAATCCACAACTGTGATTTAAAATCTTCTAAACTCCTTTTACTCTCCTCTTGCAAACAACTCGGTTTTGTGGCTTCTTCTGCTAGTTGAATCAACCTCCACCTGTTTTTCTCACGATGTATGTCCTCCTCAAGGACATACCCTAATAAATGTTATCATGGAGGTGCCACCCTCCACACGAACTCCACATACATCAAGTCTCTCTCCACCTTCCGATGATATTCGAACGTCGCAGTCTCGCTCGGATGATTCTAGTGACAGCAAACTAGATAGTGCTTTAAGAATGTAGGGCTTTGAAACACCTGCACAAGTTTTCACATGCCCACAAAGCTTGTAGAGGTTGTGCTCAACACCCCTCTTTCCTTTCATCACCTCACGACAACCTTCACAAATTGATAGAAGTCTACCTGCAGCCTCGTGCTTCAAGAGTTCCCAAGGATACAAAATTTTGTTTCAATTGGGAAAAATGCATAACTCTCTAGTGTGTAACTCTTTCCATCTAGTGTCTTCAATTCAACTGTTCCCTCACCCACTATCTCACAATATCACCAACCACTGTTGTTACACAACGACGATCTCGAGCGAACTTGTAAGTAGAAAACATCTCCCTTTCGGAGCATATATGAAAAGAACTCCCCGAATCAAAAAACCAGCCAGAATATGCTTATGAAATTTGAAACAAGATTATTGTCTAAGCTATCACCTGAATTAGTGGCACTAGATTTGGTGCCCCTCTGACTCAACCACTTGTAACAATCCTTCTTGTAATACTTAACTCCTCTGCAATGATGACAATGAATCCTACCCTTACGTGCATTTTTTTCTTCCATTCGAAGCACCATCCACCTCCAAGCAACTCATAGAAGTAGACGCTGATTTCGGACTCTCCTTCCTAAGTGCATCCTCCTCCAACTCCTTGATCATACCTGCTACAGAAAACTTCCCCTTGGTAGATTTCTCGTCTAGCACGGTTATCATGTTGGATGAATTTGCTGGTGAATACATCAAATTGGAAGAATTTAGATCATCTGCGTTGATCGCTCGCGATTCAGGTAACTCCATATTGAACTCCACTTTATGATCTAGAAGAGTGGTACTTTCCTTCATTGAGTAACCCCACAAGTTTGTTTTATGGTACATCCGATCATGTAATGGCTATTCCGAGTAGTTAGTTCTAAGTCTTGCCCACAGACTTGCTGTGCTTCGCTCCTCCATGAGGTTGCACCTAACTTCGCTTGTCAATGACATTCAGATTAAATCCAAGGCTTTTAAACAAATCTCCTCCTAATTCTCCTGCTTCATACCGATTGGTCTCCCTTTATCTCCAAGGGATAACTTCAAACCTTTTAAAACCAACGTGTCATACATATTCACCTTCCAGAGAATAAAGTTGATCTTACTGTCGAACTGCTTGATCTTCGTGATATGATCTGCCATCTTCTCCAAGGAACTCGAACAAACCCACGAACCTGAAGCTCTAATACCAATTGTTAGGAAAACAAGCGGTACAACAACACCACTTGTTAGAGAATTGGCGAAACTCTTCCCTTTCAAGGATCTTGTTGAGTTATGTGATGCAATCAATACAAACCATCAAGCACCTAGGAGATCACACCAAACACACCAATTTGTTCTGTTAGGGCTTTCGCCTTAATCCGGGAGAGAAGAAACCCGAGATGTTATTCAACTAGAGAATATACAAGAATATTAAAATTCTCACCACGACCCTCTCTCAAGCCTCATCAGCAAGTACTAGTTATTTACAATTAAAGAATCACTCAATCTCTCATTCAATGAAGTACTATCTCTATTGGCTCTCAATGGAGGTCAATAACAACAATATATAGAGATCTAGAGAAACTTTAGTTTGATATCTTGATACAATAGCCATTGGATATTCCTGAAGAGATAACCCTACGATAAGAGCCACACGATCTAGCTTGAAGAGCAAGTTCGTGCTTCAGCGAAATCACCCAGACCTGCACCCGAAATTTGCATCGGTTGCGTGCGATCGACCGTACAACAAGATCGGTCGACTGTCCCCTTCGCGGGAAAACTTGTACAGCCGGGCGGTCGACCGTCCCAAAGACCGGTTGACCGCAACTCATCATGTTGTTGTTGTTGTTGCTATTTCCTCTTATTTCCACTCCGTCTCCAATCATCTCGATCCCTCCATCATCTCATCATCTTCGTATCCAACATAGTATGCAAGACATAAACCCAACAACACCCTGTCATCTCGATCCCTCCATCGTCTCATCATCTTCGTATCCAACATAGTATGCAAGACATAAACCCAACAACACCCTGTCGGGTAGGCATAATAGAAACACTACATAGGTTATAGTACTCTTGGAAGTGTTGGCTGGTTTACAAACGCTACACAGGTTATAGTACTCATGAAAGTGTTGGACCACAAAACCAATCCAATGCACATGTATTAATGGTAATGACTAGCTGTTTACATCTTCTCGATGTCAATACCACAGTGAGCCTATACTGACAAGAAACCACATTGCATGGAGACAATTGCAAATTAGATAAGCAATTGTATAAACATAGGTGTATAGAAACCTACTCAATCAACTACAGTCGTGGATTAGCTTTCAATTCAAAACAAAACCAAGAGAACACAGTGTGCATCTATTAAATTAATTGCATAGATAAAAGAACAAAAGAGAATTACCTGGAAACCCCAAAACAAAGAATATATATATCGCGTAACAATACTATGCTTGGCAGTTAGGAGAACAGCCTGTTGGTAAATTCCATAATTAAAATCGCCAGTAGGATTAAAGCAACTAGTAGCCCTTGCTCCATTCAGCCAATCCGACCAGTTCGGCATTGATTGAAAATTGTTACTGCCTCCTCTTCCGCAGTCTAGAAAATCCTTACAGTTCGGGATGATTGATTTGGAACAAGCATCCTGAAGACACTGATTTACCCTCTGAAATAATAAAATGCAAATTAGGCTCATAATGAGAAAAAGAAATTAGTTGAGAAAGGATTTTGAGTATTCCTATGTATAGATCCTATGATTAAGATGAACTATCATACAAAAGGAAGAATGACAAGAAAAACTTATAAATTAATATCATATGCAGTAAATAAAACAAAGATTTTTTTAGTGCAGGAAAAAAGTGATCAACCACATTCTCCTAACCCCCCATACCAAAACTCAATGAATTAAGTTTTTATCTCCATAAGATATCATTGATATGGACTATAATGGCAACAGAGGGCTTTCAGCGCATTACGTCCTTTACTTCGTATTCAGAATAAGAAACATAGTATGTGCAAATTATGCTGCTGTCTTCTGCTAATCATTGTGACTTACTGGTTATGGATGTCTCTTTTGGTTCAGGTTCTTATGCGGGAGAAACAGCAGGATATTAAGTTGGTGGCTATGAAGAAGCTGAGTCAGTTCATCATTTTAAGGCCTGACATATCAACTGTTGTTACTGTTATGGGTAGTTTACTGATGCACCATAAAAGCTGTTTGCAGTTTGAGGTTCAGGTTTTATTAAATTTAATACTGAAAGGTCATCCTCGCAACAAATTATGTTCTCATGTGATCAAATGTTTTCAGATGTTAATTAGGTAGTTGCTTTAAAAGTTTATCATACTTTTATTATAGGTTAACTACACATCGTCAAACTTCTATTTGAAGAAATTCTGCATCCTGGCGAACTAAGAACTAAGATGCAACTTGTCATGGCTCTTGTTAGTGTAGCAGAAGAGTATATGATTCAGGCAACAGCCCACACTCATTACGAACTTGAATGACTTCATCTCCAATGTAAGATGTGATGGTGAATCAACAGCAAGACTCTTTGACTCTGTTTGAAGCCTCTAAAGATGCCATGGGGCCCACCAATATTTTGGATCATTGAGGAGATATTTAAACTTTTAATTGAATGAATTAAATACCTATTTATGGTTATTTATGTTCAGGATCCTGAACTTTGAGATGTGGTAAGGTTTCCAATATTGGAAATTTGGCACAAGAATATCTGTTTCCATTTTGGACCTTAGCTCTTGTATGGGGCTACTAAAGTAGTCATAGTTTAGTCCCACGTCTGAATTAGATTTATATTACTTTTTGTACTCTCCTATATATAGGAACGAGTGCATTCAATTATATTCATCCAATAAAGTATTATTTTCAGTCTCTATACTTTTTATGTGGTATCAGAGTTGGAAAAATATACACAAAAAATTCCTATAAAAAGTTTTCGGAGGAGGAAGAAGAACACTATTTTATTTTATTCTATTATTTATTTATTTATTTATTTTGAGAGAGAGAGAGAGAGATGAAACCCTAACCCTAATCTGTCCTCATCTTCCTCCAACTCCGAAACACTAATCCCCTCTGCCCCGCCGCAGCCGCTCTCCCTGAGAGTCGCCGCCTTCCTCCTTGCATGCCGTAGCCGCCTTCATCAACACCTGCAACCACACCATCAGATCTTGCACACCCTATTGAGCGGCCACCCCAGTCCCTCCACGCTTCCCTCCTACTCTTCGACGGCACCTCCCTGCCATCGTCCCCCCACCCTCCCGATCCCCGCTGTCCTCACTCCCGCCCAATGCCGCCGCCCTCCTCTCCCCTCCCGACGCCCACGCCCAATGTCAACCTCCTCTCCACTGCCGCTTGTTGATGTTGATGCTGTCATCGATCTTCAAGTAGGTTTGTACGATCCAAATCTCAAAAAAAACAAAAATACCTCGCGTTGCGCGTTGTTCAGTAATGCATGCCAATTTTTTATGCCCACTTCAATCATCACCTATCCTTCTCACCCGTTTTCTCTTTCAGATCTAATCTAGATCTGCTCCTATGACGATATCCAATACCTCAACAGTAACCTCTCCTCCAATGGCGACTCCCTCTCCCCAAATGGCAACTGCCAACTGATTCTCCTTCTCTCCTGAAGGCCGAACGCATTACCATCGAGAAACTCTCCGGTCACAGCAACTTCATGGCATGGTCCCGTTCCGTCATGTGTTTCCTCAAAGGGCGCGAGATATACCATCACCTCACTGAGCCAGCTCTTTTGCCTACAAATCCCACATTCTAAGTATGGGATCGCGATGATAACTTGATTGTCAATATGATGGCCAATTGTATGGACTGGGGCATCTACACCTCCATCACTTTCCACGACACAGCCAAAAATATCTGGGATACCCTTCATCACATGTACTCTTCCAATAACATACAACGCTTGTATGATATCTTTCGCGATGCGATCGAGACCAAGCAAGGTGACGGCATTCATGCTTATCTATCCCGCTTCAACCAGTTCTGAGAAGAATGAAAGATCTATCACTCATACTCTGCCGATTTCGCTGTCCAGCAGCAGTTACGTAAGGCCTTTCTCATTGTTCTTGTCTTGGACATTATTCGCCCATATCTTGAAAGTTTTCGTTCTCATATCTTGGCGACCAATGCCAGTCCCTCTCTACGTTATCTCCATGTACAGCTACCATGGGTACCCCCTCCTACTCTTATTGAAACACCAACACCGTCTGCACTCGTCTCTGGCCATGGCCATGGTTTTTCTGATCCCTCGCAGCAGTTTCCTTCATCCTCCAAGGGTAGTGGTTCTTATTCTTCACGAGACCGTGGTGATCGCGGTCGTGTCCATGGTGACAGTCATCGCAACATTAAGTATTGTACCTATTGTCAGGGTCAGTCTCATAAGTATGCGACATGTTGGAAACTATTGGTCGTCCTCTTGCTACTCATCAGTCTTCCACTGTGGACTCTTCTTCTTCCACTACTACTCCTACAGATGTGTCAACCTCCTTCCAGTATACCTTCTCTGTTGAAGAGTATCAGGCATTCCAAAATTTGTTGTCTCCTCCTGGTAATTCTGTCCACTCAGGTACAACTTGTCATGTTTCTTCACATCAATGGATTATTGATACATGTGCTTCTGAACATGTCTCATTTACCGCTTTCTTCCTTTTCTTTGCTTTCCAATTATCATGTGCATATTGCAGATGGACTCCTGTCCCTGTTGAAGGGAAGGACGATATCTCTCTTTCTCCAGATCTCTCTCTTACATATGTTTTACGTGTTCCTACATTTCCTAACAATTTGTTATCGGTTCCTAAAATTTTTAAGGATTTAAAATGTTTAGTAACATTTTTTCCTTCTCACTGTATTTCAGGATATTACGACGAGGAAGGTGATTGACATCGATAGTAAACAACATGGATTATACATGTTGAAATCTTCAGTCTCGACGTTTCATTCTTCTACCGATCCTGCATTGTGGCACCGACGACTGGGGCATCCCTCCTTTACTACTCTCAAGTACTTAAGTTTCTGGTTATGAGTCTTCCTATCAGTTATCTTGTGAGTCTTATGAGTTAAGTAAATATCATGAGTTCCCTATGCAGGACGTGTCAATAAATGTAGTGAACATTTATTTGATTTAGTACATTCTGATTATTGGGGACCTATTGGTTTTCCCACATTTAATAAATATCGTTATTTTGTTATGTTTATTGATGATTTCTCTCGCATGACTTGGTTGTTTCTCTTGAAATATCGTTATGAAGTGTTTAAAAATTTTCAAGAATTTTTGTTTGAGGTACAAACTCAATTTGGTACTACTCTTAAATGTTTTCATTCTGTTAACACTAAAGAATATGTGAGTTCTGATTTTTCAAAAAATCTTTTCTCAACATGGAATAATACACCAAACCTCTTGCACATATACTCCTAAACAAAATGGAGCGACAGAACGCAAAAATCAACATTTTACTTAGCATTGCTCGCTCTTTGATATTTGAAATAAACGTCACAAAATTTTATTGGAGTTTTGCGCTTCTCACTATCTGCTTTCTTATTAACTGTATGCCTACTCCTATTCTTCAAGACCAATCTCCTTTCAACCTGGTATTTCCATCTAAAAATTTGTTTTCTCTACCACCTCGTATTTTTGGTTGCACATGTTTTATTCAAAATTCCCACCCGAGCACTGATAAACTTGACCCGCGTACCACTAAATATGTATTTTTTGGATATTAATGCTTTTCCAAAGGTTAACTTTGCTATTGTCCTTCACGGAAGAAAATGTTTACCTCGGCAGATGTTTCATTTTTTGAACAAAAACCATTTTTTGAACAAATTTCTTCCAAAACTCCAGATTTACCAAGAGCAGTTATTGAGTCTTGATTTCCCACCACCACCACCACTTCACCAACATCACCACCGCCGCCACTACCATCACCATCGCCATCACCACCGCCTCCGCCACATCAGGTTTATGTCAGAAGACATAAGACCTGTTCAGACTCGACAATCCAAGCAATATCCTATGTTGTTCAACCAATGCCAACCACTTCTATCGATAATATCCCTAACACAGATGATTTACCAATTGATCAACGTAAGACTAAGCGTTCTTATGCTCACTATCCTATTGCCCAGTATTTCTTCTTCTAAACTGAACAAATTTTTTCGAGTATTTTTCTCTTCCTTTGATTCCATCTCTATTCCTAAAATGTTCATGAAGCACTTAAGCCCCCTGCTTGGACAGCAATCATGAAAGATAAAATGCATGCTCTTCAGCAGAATGGTACTTGGCAGTTGGTTCGCCTCTCTGTAGATGGCTGGTTGTAAATGTGTATTTACAGTCAGACACAATCTTGATGACACAGTTGACCAACTCAAAGCTCACTTTCTATTGGTTCATTGGTCTGTTCGTGTTCTTATCTCTCTAGCATCAAATTGTTCTTAGCCCCTTCATCAGCTTGCCGTTAAGAATATCTTTCTCAATGGTGACTTGAAAAAAGTGGTGTATATGCAGCAGTCTCCTGATTTTGAGCGATAGGGGGAAACTTTTGTATGTTCGCTTAAAAAGTCTCTTTATGACCTCAAACACTCTCGATCTTGGTTTGAAAAGTTCGGCAAAGATGTATGCTCTAATGGGTTCTAAAGAAGGTAGACTATTCTCTCTTCAAAGGAAGTAAATGCATTGTTATTTTGTTAGTCTATGTTGATGATATCATTATCACAGGTAGTGATTCGCAAGGTGTTGCAGACATCAAGCAGCGGTTAGCTCCAACATTTCAAACAAACGATCTTTGTCTGCTTCGATATTTTCTTGGCATTGAGGTCACACGCACAAAGGATGATCTTTTTCTCTCTCAAAGAAAGTATGACATTGATATTCTTACTGAGACAGGAATATTGAGATGTCGCTCTAGTGACACCTATGGATGCAATATTAAGCTCCCCTCCTTCTCCAATGATGCATAGTTCTCTGATCCAGGACGATATTGCAGGCTGGTTAAAAAACTCATATCTCTCAATGACTAGGCCAGATATTGTCTTTACAGTTAGTCAAGTCAGACAGTTTATGCATGCACCGACCATCACTCATTGGGAAGCAGTGGTTCACATTCTTCGCTATCTTAAGAAAGCCCCAGGGCAAGGACTTCTCGTCAGGCCTAGTGATTCTCTTTCTTTACGAGGATATTCTGATGCTGACTAGGCAGGATTGGTTGATAATAGACGCTCAACTAGTGGGTACTTTGTATTCTTTGGAGGAAATCTTATATCTTGAAAAAGTCATAAACAACTCGTGGTAGTTAAATCAAGTGCAAAGTTAGAATACCGAGTCATTGGGCATTTCGTTTTTGAAGTGTTATGGCCCAAACCTCTTCTTCGAGACTTGGCAATCACATTGTTATCTCCAGTTACTCTTTACTGTGACAACAAGGCTGCTATGCATCTTTCTGAAAATCCGGTGTTTCATCAGCGCACAAAATATATCGAAATTGATTGTCACTTCGTTCGCGATGAGTGAGAGAAGAATGTGATTTCTTTATCATATGTCTGGTCCAGTGAACAACTTGCAGATATCCTAACCAAACCACTACCTCCTAAGTTTTTTCAAACTTTTCTGAGCAAACTTGGCTTTGACAATATCTATGCACCAGCTTGGAGGGAAGTGTTAAACTAGTCTTAGTTTAGTCTCACATCTGAAGTAGATTTACATTACTTTTTGTACTCACATATATATAGGAACCAGTGTATTCAGTTTTATTCATCCAATGAAGTATTATTTTCAGTCTTTACTTTTTATAGGGGCGTTTGGACGTTGTAATCTGTGGGTGAATCCCAGACTCACTAGTAGATTACCTTGGTTGACATAATTGTATAGTTTTAAAATGTTTGGGATAATTGTGCAGCAAAATTATGTTCAATTATTATCTACAGACATAATTGTGGTAAAACCAGGAAGGCTAGAATTAGAAACGAGCATATACAAGATATGCTAACGATAATTCCTATCCAAAATAAGTTAAGAGAGAATCGTCTCAAGTGGTATGGACATATCACACGTAGACCTAATAATACCCCATAGAAAGAATGATTTGATAAGTATTGAAGGTAGAGTTAGGGGTAGAGAAAAACCTAAACTTACTTGGGTGGAAACGGTGAGAAAAGATATGATAGCTTATGACCTTATAAAAGATATTGCGCTAAACCGAGCAGAATGGAAAATCAGAATTTCATGTAGCCGACCCCAACTAGTTGGGAAGAATGCTTTATTGTTGTTGTTGTTGTTGTTGAATTTCCATGGGAGCCAAAGTTCCCTTATAAAGGGGATTTTCATTATGAGCATTCATTGTATGAATCCTGGAGTACAAGGGACATCAAATTGCAAAATACCAGTAGTTCTCTTTAGTAAATCATAACTTCTCCCTTCATCTACCAACCACCATCATTTGCCACTGCCACCATCGCCCACCAAATGTACCATTACATCCTGCCTCCCCACCCGATAGCCACCAACCCAGTTTCTCACTTTGGCCAACCAGCACCCTGGCTGAGCATTGAAAATAGTTACACATTCCTAGGAATAGAATGTACAAACCAAATACAAGAACGAAAGGGTCCCAGACATGCAGCGTACCAAACACAGTTATGCAAGTTTTCTAAAGTCTTTTCCCCATCAAATTCCCAAAAGGAGGATTCCAGATGTACTTCAATTAGACGTGCAAGTGGATATCAATAAATACAATCTGATTTGACTCCTTATCAGTATTTTGACTCATATGGATATGCATCCATTTAAAATACGAGTACAGATATGGATATTGCTAAATAACCGAAATATCCTAATAGGTTATACGAATTACCGAATACATATCCGACCATAGCTAGTATAACTTAAAAAATCTATTTTACATTAAAAAAAATTATATAAAAATAGAAAAAAAAATAGTCATTTTCTTATTAATTGTTTTTATTATTTAATATATCCGACTAATATCCGTATTTGATCCGAATTAGAAACCATTTGTATCAACTATGGTCATTGAGATACCTATTCAAATTATATTCGTATTCGTAAGCAGAAGATAGATGTGGTTACACACATATCTGTGTTCCATATCTGATTAAACCTTTTCAAACCAACTGATACAAATTGTAAAGAATTAAAAAATAATTATAATAATTACAACATATTTCAAAAAAGGCTCAAGCTTAAGCATTTACTTCTATTCCATTTCTCTTTACTAATATATTGAGCACTTCAATGCATATGAGAAACTGGATAGCGAGATGTAATCAAATATTTGGCCTGGTATAAATGGATGTGAGCCATTCTCATCTGTCACAGGATCCCAACAATGAACAGGATCAATAAAAGTAGTTTATGCAAGCTATATGAAATAACCAACAATAATTGATTTCTACTAACACTAAAAAAAGACAACTTGAATTCTATTCAGCTTATCCTATGAGTATGTTAATTGCATTTCTATGTTAAAAATACTTCACTAACCTGTAACCCAAACAGGTACCAGCATGAACCTACGATATGCCCAGCCAACACAAACATAAGAAGGTTAATAACAAAATTTGCCCAAGCTGACTCAAATATAAAGCCACTTGCAGACTGGCCAGCAAGCAAAGGCAGAAATCATAAAAATTCTTGGAATATACTGGAGAAGAAATGTTGCGCGTAAAAGATTTTTTGCGTAGTTAGCTGCTGAAGATCCCAGATAGTAAGGTGTCACAACCAATATCATGACCTGCACCAAAACAAAGAAAAAGGTAAGCATGGCATATTGATCATAAACAAGAGACTACTGATATAATTACGCATGAACTATCTAAACTTGTTTTCCATTGATCATCTTTTACAAACAATTAATATTATGGAACTACTACAACTAATTATCAAATAGTTAAGAATTCCTTCCCTATGTTATCTTTTTCATCAAATATGCTTCAGACATTAAGCAAAGTTTAATTGTTAATAACTATAGAAGTAGCATTTTGACAAAAATTTATGATGAACAGTGAACAGGGATAGAGACGAAAAGGTCAGAATCTTAAACCAAAATTTTGTGTGTTCTAATAATCATCCTTGCAAAGTCAATTGTGGGTTGCATGTAAGAGAAACGACATGATGTTAGATTCATGTAAGATTCAAAATGCATAAGCAACACATGGATGGTCTAGATTCAAAATGCATATGCTTGATTATCTTTTGATTTACCAGAAGCAAAGGAGGAATTAGTAGTGGGCAATCAAGCAGAATATTCAGGTATCAAATACGCTTTATTTTACCTTGCTTCCCTGTAGCACGAACTAGCACGGACACAGGCACAGGATACAGGTACGACACGACTCGGATATGCGGATACGTGATTTCTCAAAAATTTAGGATGCGGGTGCGTTTTTGGGTACGTTGAATATAAAAATAATAAATTTAACAAATATAATGTTAAAAAAATACAAAAATCAAAAAAATTAGAACAGTGCACACAAATTAACGGTAACTACTAACTAATAACACTGCACTAACTATACGAAGTAACTAACTATCTTATTATCACTAAGTCAGTAACCCAACATTTATAAAGCGCTTGAAAGTTGAAACTAACCCATTTAAAGAGGCGACGAAGAGGTCGAGGCTTGAGGGGAGAGAGAGAGAGATAGTGGAGGCGAAGGCAAGCGACAACAGGAGAGGGCTTGATTGGGATTAGGGTTTGACTGTGTGTGAGAGAAAGCGCGATTTGTTGAGACTTGAGAGAGAGTGGTTGAAATTGGGGGAAAGAGAGATTTTGTATATATATAAAAAAATTATTATTAAATAATTCAATTTAGGTGCACCCGCCCCGCACACAACAACAACAACAACAACAACAACAAAGCCTTTTTCCCAACTAGTTGGGGTCGTCTACATGAATCCTGGTTTTCCATTCTACTCGGTTTAGCGCAATATCTTTTGTAAGGTCATAGGCTATCATATCTTTTCTCACTGTTTCTACCCAAGTTAATTTAGGTCTTCCTCTACCCCTAACTCTACCTTCAATACTTATCAAACCACTCTTTTTAACGGGGGCACTGCTAGGCCTACGTGTGACATGATCAAACCACCCGAGGCAATTCTCTTTTAACTTATCTTGGATTGGAGCAACCTTTAGCATGTCTCGTATATGCTCGTTTCTAATTCTATCCTTCCTTGTTTTACCACACATCCATCTTTGCATCCTCATCTCCGATACACATTTTTTGGACATGTTTCTTTGTTGCCCAACACTCTGCTTCATACATCATTGTTGATCTAATAGTCGTCCTATAAAAATTTTCCTTCAACTTTCAAGGTATACATTTGTCACACAAAACACCACTGGCACTTTTCCACTTAAGCCACCCTGCTTGGATCCTATGTATAACATCTTCACAAATCTCCCCATCTCTTTGTATAATCGAGCCTAAATATCGGAAACGGTCTCTTTAAGTATCTCTTGACCATCAGGCTTCACACCCGCCCTGCACCCAATTGTTTTTTTTAAATCATTTAATTAACCGGATACGCATCAGGTACGTACCCGTGCGTACCCGAACCCGATTCGCACTCAGTATGGGTACTTAACCCGTTTTGGGGTACCCGTGCTCCATAGCCTTGCTTCTTACCTCAATTTATTAGTTTCTTCATTATTTATAATGGTTCTTTACTTAGGTAGGTGGATTTTTTATTCCATACATATCCATTTAATTATTGGGTACTTTTTTCATATAAAAATGTTGTTCATTCTACCCCTGTTGATGACTAAGGATGTTAGATTCAAAATGCATAAGCAACACATGGATGATATGCATCTTATCTAAGAACACTGTAAAGTTAAATCCAAATTAGAATTAGAATTTCCTTCGTTCTTTTTTTTTCTAATTTGGCTGGAACCTATGACTCTATCCCTTCTACTGAAAGGAATAGGATAGACAATTAAAGGGTACCTTATACAAAAGTGTGTTTCTTTCTACCTCCTGTTGAGGACTAGAGTGAGGACTATATACTCTCTTCTATAATGCTAATTTGCAAAGATAAATTAATAAGGTAAATAACAAACAAAATTAACAAAGACATGAACTGCACTTGATTCGATATGTTGTTTGCTTAAGTAGGGAGATGTGTCTATTAACTTTCTTGAAAATTTAAAATTAAAAAAAATGGAAATCTATATGATAAGGCTCGAAGAAAAAACAAAGCGGAAGATGGAAAAATAAGGGGAAATTTCAAGGAAATACTAAACTAAGTAACTGAAGTAACAAAGAATATTACCATTCCATCTTTGTATTTTATAGAGTTCCAAATTTCATAGCACAATTGTTGGAGAAACAACAGTTAACAACTAAGCTTATATGTGAATACCATGGAAGGGAAGAGTCAAAACCATAATAAGTACCAATACATATCTTTATGAAGACAATCGACAAAAGAAAAGTAACTGAAACGGTTAAACACTAGTATTATGAAGAGAAAGTAATTAACCTGGGGAAGAGGCAATACGACAAATAGATCAAGCGCAAAATAACCACGAAGATAATGAACAGCAATTTTTATTGGCTCATCAACTAAATCACCGGCGCCCACCACTCTAGATTCAGGAGCCACGTAAGCCAGCCTGAACTGCAACAGAAAATGTGATCAAACTGATCGACAAGTTCAATTTGATGTGACAAATATTTGGCATTATATGAACACAATTTAGCTATGAAATGAGTATTTCCTTATCAGGTATAAACTACTTCTGAATTAACAGAATGCCCAACAAAGTGGTTGCAGTGAAGCAGAATATGGATGGAAGAAAACAATATTGGCAAAGTTAGTAACATTTAAAGTTATTGAACAGTTGTTGAAAATAGTCAAAAAACATCAATTGTGTTCTTCCAATATGTGGAATAGAACCATTTCCATGTAACTATCTAAATGTAATTTTTATGCAGGCAGCAGAGATGGAAACATGTATGGTTGGACAACTGCACATTTAAGTGTAATTTTTCCAAGGCTGAAAGGAATGTATTCTTAGAAATCATTGCATTCATGGGTAAACAAATTTCAAACCACTTGATCTCTTAGTATTTGACTATTGATACGTGTAGAACTACATAGGAAGGGCACTCTAGCATGGATCCATACCCACAATTTGTATCAGTGCTGGACGCTTCATGGACATTCCTTGCACATGTGTCCAAGTATATCTTACATGCTGCGCACTTTTTATAGACGTATACAATATGCTTTTATTTTGAACATGCTCAGCAATTTCCAATCACGTTTTCTCATTCCTTTTACTAGTTAAATCTTATAATTGTATTTGGACTATGATACTGGATCTTTCCAGATTTGAAATGGAATATGATGTCATATTACTCTCCTATGGATAATATATATCCTTTTTTTATGAAGCTAATAGGTATACTTGCAGGTGTTATTTGGGTTAAACTTATGCATAATTGTATATCTATCACTAACAAGTAAGGCAAATGCAACTAACCTGGAGAAACATATGTAGCAAATAGATTAAATCAGTTATACTTCTCACAACTGCAATTGCTGTGGCCAAATGCCAGTTCAGAACTATGCACTTTTCACCCTGCTCATCATAAGAAACAAAAGTTATGTCATCATAGGCTGATATGAGCAAACTTGAGAATGGGCATGAAATTTTTGCTCAAAAGAGTAAAATTTGATAAGTGTAGTAAGCTCAAAAGAAAGAATTATAACAGAAAAGGTGTCCACAGCTGTCAAGAAAAATGTTACAGGCACAAAGACATGAATGGGAAAATTAAAATGACAAATATCCTCACAAAAATTTACGAGAATATTGATCACAAAAGTTTGGGGAAGGAAACATGTTACAGGACAAACTCCTTGGATACAGACTTGCAATGTAGTTGCTCTGCCATGCAACAGCAATTGCAGTAAATGCAGTTGGAATGGTTTGGCTGCAGCTGCAATTGCAACTTGCATGATTAAGAACAAGAAGGAGATAGCCTCAGATGATGGTGCGTGGAGGTGGTGGCCGCGGGTGGTGGTGGTGGTTAGGAGGTGGTAGGCAAGGTGCACAGAGGCAGTGATCTGAATGGATTGAAGATTATCTATATCTTTTATTAATTAATTGATTGTTAAATTTCAATATTAGTTGGAATTTATTTTATACTGACATATTTAAAGTTTGACCAAGTAGAGAAAAGAAAGGCCAGCGAGATTGATGTAAACTTAACCCTAGGTAGAGAATTTTTCAAGAATATCAAAAGATTGAGTTACCAACAAGTAATGCTGATTAAGTTAGAAATTAAAACTAATAAATGGTTTGATGGATTTTAAAGAATTGAAACAAGTTTAACAAACCCAATTAACGATTTAAGCCTACAATCAATAATTATACCTAAACGTTCTTAGCAAATAAAATATTCAATAATGATTCGTACTTTAATTAGCAAGTAGAAGCACACACACTCAATATTTGTGGACGACGAAAAATTTTGATAATAATCTAGAGATGATAAAGCAGTATCACAAATATTTGAGAAGTGAAAAGATCTCGACGGGATTTGATGGAGGGAATCGTCGCCAAGGATCTCGGATTGTTATTGGCGTCGAAGGCAGCAAGGGGCTGCCTGTTGCTATCTGGGATGGGGGTGTGGTGGCGGAAGCAACCGGAGGGGCGGTCGTCGGTGGTCGACGGGCTAGGAATTTTGATTTCGGATTTAAAGTGGATTTGGGGGATTAGGATTTCTGATGTAAAGAGATTTGGGGAGTCGGATGGGGGTGAGAGGTGCAGTCGGGGTCGTTGGTAGTCGGCAAGGGCATCCAGGGGGGTTGGTGAGGTCGACTGGCGTGACGGCAGGCAACGAGGTGGTCGGGAGTGCTGGATGAGGGCAGGATGGCGTCGAGTTGTGAAGAGGGCAGCGAAGGGGGGTCTGGCTGAAGGAGAATGAGGGGCGTCAGGGTTTTGTTGGGTTCAGGAAGAAAGGAGAAGGGGAAGTGGGGGAGGGTTGTGACGGGGGTGGGTTTATTTTAGGAGTGGGATCTAGGGTTTCTCATAAACCCTAAATATCTTAGGATTTCTAACAAACCCTAATAATTTCTTATGGTCTCACACACAAAAAAAATGCAGCGCAATAACTCAACACACAATAATTTTTTTAATCAATAATAGTATATTCTCTCATTCTAAAGGCCTATATAAAAACTCAAAACAAAATCTCAATACAAATCTCCAAAATATTCTAATGCAGAAAATAAAGGGTGCAAATTGCAAAACTACTACTGTAACCCCTGTATTTTCCTTTCTTGTATTTTTGTATGTATTTATTTTCCTGGGTATTCATTCAGATTGTATTCTTTTATTCTTTCTTAACCGTGTAATCTTTCTTCGTTCCTAATAAACTATCTTTATTTTCCGTCATTCAATTCTGTGACTTCAATCTTCTGATTTATTTCTTCTGCTAATTACTCCAGATGATTTTTGTTTAAGTCTAATCATATTATTTCATGGCCTCATTGTTTATTATTTGATTTCTACCCTATTGAATCCGGTTTCTAACCCAATCTACCCTATTTAACCCCAAAACCCTATAATCCGCCCTCTTGGATCCTAAACCCGTTACCCAATACCTCTTTTACCCAGTCTCCCTCAAATCTCTCCTCGCGTTCACCTCTATCTATCTAACAAGTAGATCTCTTCCCCCATTATCTCCCCCTTGATTCCTCAAATCCTAACTTACCAATTATCATTATAATCAGAACCAAATTTGTTCTCTTTCCCACTACAGTCATTATCTCCTAAAAACCTACCCTCTCTCTCCCTAACCCACCTCTCTCCCTCTCACTGCACCCGTCAACCCCACCCCCCATCGGCCGGTTCCCGTCGTCGACCAGCCGTTGCAATCACCGTCGCACCAGCCCCGGTGACCAGCCCGCGTCGTGCCGCCCTGTGCCACGCCACCCTGCCATTAGCGCCCCCATCGACGCCACACCCGCACCTCCTTATCCCGAGCCTTCCACAGCCGCGACCCCCTATTTCCGTCGCCGTCAACTTCCCGTCCGAGCATCCCCATCACCGCCGTCCGTTGTGCCGTCAACATCTCATCTCGCAAGCTTCCCCGTTGTTCGTGATCTTTGTGTTTGTGTTCATCTCCCGGGATCCATTCCCGTAATTCTTTTCCGTCGGATTCGTCATCTTCACCAAGGCAAGTAGCTTGTATATTATTTTTGTTCTCATACAAGTTCAAATACTACATGTGGTCTAGGTTTCACTTTTGTGTTCACCCTCATGATTATTCCTTGATAAATCTTGATCTCATTCGTTTGATCCATTCGTAGTCATGATCCATCATAATAAGTTGTCACACACACTACATGAAAATAAGTTAGATCTAGATAGACTTCTTGATGTATATATCCTTGTTCGTGATCTATTGTATGTTGTGGATTTTGTTACATGATTGATGTGCTAAATGTGTTGTCTCGTTGTAGATTTGTTAAATACCCATACCATGTTGATTTGAATATCTAATGCATCATGTTTTACATCATACTCTAATTTGGATCTATTGTAGATGAGTTGTTTGATTAAATGTATGAAAGAAATTTCGTTTTGCTGCTGCCCTGATTTGGTACAGCGTTTTAGACCCTGTTAAAGTCAGTAAAATAAATTATTTTGTGAATATGATTCGTAGGCCCCGATGTCTATTTTTCAGAACTTTGGCCGGATCTCAGTTTCAATTTTGATGTGAGTTATCGCTGTTTTACTGCAACTGTGTCGTAATTTCCAGATTCTGATTTATGAGATCGCTGCATGTTTCATTATTTTAAAACTGATGTTAAAAGTAAAATTTGGAATTAATATTATTCTGGGTACGTCTAGACATGACTGGATCAACCCCTAATTTTTTGTAGAATTGTTTAATGACTTTTATAACTTATTTAATGCTTGTGACACGAATCAATATATTTCCAAACTACATGTTGTTCAGTAAAGAACTCTGTTTCCAACCTGTAACCAGTCACTTTTGATTATATCTTTGTGAGTATGATATATAGCCTGGTATGTCTATTTTACAACCTTTAGACGGATTTGAATTCTGAGATGTATTTTGTGATTTATCACTGTTTTAGTACTGTTGTGTCTAAAATTTCAGATTCATAAATTTGCTGCATCATTCTGTTTTTCAAATTAATTTGACTATACTATCTGTAATGGAATTTTATGAAATTTTATATGCTGAGACTAGACATGCTAGGGAACCTTCTAGATTTTTCCTAGATTTAATTATGGTGTTTTTACACCTTTTTCATGCTTATAAACAAAACTTTACAAATTCTGGCTGAACATAAATTTTGTGTAAAATGCTGTGTTGTTGTAGTAGTTATATGACTTGTGTATATGCGCTGGATTTTGCAGAGAGCCTAGTTTCTAGAATTTCTGACGGATCCAGGTTTGCATTCATGTGGCAACAAGAATCTTGGTTTTGGTACAGCTACGTCTTGCTGTCCAAAACTGAAAGTCTCTGTGTCCAACTATTATAGGCTATTTTGTGACCCGGTCATGTCTTCTATCCAACTTGAACTTATTTCTTATTTCTTGTCATGTTTCCTTACCTTGTTCGTGCACGTTCGTGCTTGCTTTAATAATAATAACAAAAAATCAAGTCGGGGTTAAAGGGATAGATCTAGTGGTGGAAAATATAAAAATGTGTACTTGGAAGGGGACCCGTGTTTTCCACTTGCTTACCCGACTACATACTTTCCTATAGAAGAGGTGTACTCAGAGGGGATCCGTAGATCCTACTTGATACTTGACTACTTGACATGTGACACTTGACTACTTGATACTTGATACTTGACCAAGGTTGTAAACGACATTAGGCGGTGACGGTTCGGTCAAGGGGTGCCTAGCCGGTGCCTAGGCGGTTGAATATTTTTTTTGCTGATTTAGTTAATTTCAAACCATATTCTTCAATGGTAAGTATAATTATGCAATTGCAAATATTCATCATGTTCTCATGTAATATTTGTAATTAAAGGTTGTTTATGCATTAAAAAACTTTCTCGTGCAATTAATATGTAAATATGTGCAATATGTACAATTAAAAAAACAATTGTCCAATTATAATATATGCAATATGCCAATATGTGTAATATGTGTGATATATGTAATATGTGCTATTTTAATATATGTAATATGTGTAATATGTGCAATCCATCACCAATAATACTAAAAAGTAAAAACAATTCCACTACTATTAAAAATCCATACATAGTATATAATAGATTAAAAGTAGTTCTCTTTTTTGTGTTTTTTATAGTTTTTCAAATTTAAAAAAATAGAAAATGCCTGGGCATTGGACATCAGGCGTCCGCCTGATCAGCGCCACGGACGCCTACTCAACAAGATGACCGCCTAATCGCCTCCGACCGCCTAAACCACTGCCTATGGCAAAGGCAGTTCGTTCTCCTCCACTTGAGCGCCTAGTCCTCATCAGAGATACTTAAAGTAAATAATGTTATACTCCAATTTGATGGGAAAAAATCGTTACGCTATCCTAGTGAATTGGATCTCATTGGTGTGAGTGATGTAAAACTAACCATAAATAGAGAATTTCCAAGAATCTTAAAGGATTAATTTTACCAACATATAATGCGGATCAAAGTTAGAATTTTAAACAATTAATCGGTTTTGATGGATTTTCAAGAATTGAATTAAGTTTAACAAGCCTAATTAATAATTCAGTTCTAACAATCAATAATTGAATCCCTAAGTGTTCTTAGCAAGTAAAAGATTCAATATCGATTCGTACTCTAATCAAGCAAGTGTAACACTCAATCTCAATTGTTTTTGTGAACGACAAGCAAATCAAATAATATAATAGAGATGATAATTGACCAAACAGTATAACACAAATATATGAAAGTTAGAAAGAGTATACTAAGGGTTCGAAGAACTCGGCGTAGATCTCGGAAGAGCACAGCAATGGCAGCAATAACTTCAAGAGCACTGGCAGCAAAAGCAAATGCTGGCATCGGCGCTCGGGAGGAGAGGAAGCACCGGCGACTGTGTCGTGGTGGGGTCGCGACAGGGAGGACGCCTGGGCGGTGCAGGAGGCGCGACTGGGTGTTCAGCTGCGCATAGGGTGGCATGACAGCGGTGCGGATCTGGAGTGCTGCGGCGTCGCAAGGGGAAGAAGGGAAGACGGTTAGGGTTTCAGGTGGTGGAGAAGGAGGCGGGATGGTCGGGAAGTGGATGAGGCGCAATGACGGTGGTCGGTGGTGGGTGTCAGTGCTTCGGAGGGTCGATTGGAGGAGACGAGGGGTCGGTGAGGTCAAGTGGATGTCGAGGGGAGCTTGGATGGTTGGGTTCAAGATTCACTCAAGAGGAAGAAGAAGGAAAAGAAAAGGATTGGGGTTTGGGTTAATTTGATTTGGGGATTAGGGTTTAGGATTTTAATTTGGGGATTAGGGTTTGAGAATTGAAGTGGATTTGGGGATTTTGGGTAGTTTTATTTGGGGGATTTTTTTAATTTGGGGACAGATTTTAGAGTTAATCACTAACCCTAAAATTATATTAGGATTTATCACAAACCCTAATTAATTGGATCTCAATCGTATCACACAAAGGAGACGATGAAGAGCAAAATTCAACACAATAATTTTTTTAATCAATAATGACATCTTTCTCATTAATCTCAAGGCCTATATATAATAGCCTCAAAACAAATCAAGATACAAATCTCAAAATATTCTCAAAATCTCAAAAATATTCTAATGCACAAAAAAACATTACATATGGCTTTAATTGCCAAAAACAAATATGGTACTAAAATAAAATCCTAAACTAAATAAAATTGATGTCCTCATCATTCTCTCTGGGTGGAAGAGAGCTCGACCCAGTCGAGCCAAAACAAGTGATCCTGTCATGGTGCTCCAAAAGATCTAGATCCAGTTGCGAGAGCTCCTTACGATTACTGCAAGTGTCATCCGACTTCGGCTTGTTCTTCCACCTCACCAAATACTTGTGCATACCACCATCTTTTGTAGAGATTATCGGATCATCTAAAATATTATTCAATTCTTCTGTCGGTGGGTAAATAGTATCAGGTAGAGGGGTAGATGTGGGAATCTCACCGTTAGGCTGCAGGGTGGGCTCATCTATAAAAAAAATTCTAGTTGAATTTTGAGCCTTCATAGAGTACTAGATCCTCAATATTGAAAGTCTTACTTATGCCAAAGCCTCCAGGAAGGTCAACGACATAGGTATTATCATTGATTGTCTGTAGAATCTTAAATGGGCCTGCAGCACGTATGTTCAAGTTCTTAACGAGTCCAACAGAAAACCGTTCCGGATGAATCCGAACCATCACCTCGTCACCAATATTAAAAATTATAAATTTCCTTCTAGTATCTGCTATTAACTTGTAGTTGAAATTATTCTCATTAAGTTCCTTGGAAATTTCTCTATGCAAGTCATGAATGTGATGCAAATGTGGGTGCAGACTCTGACTCTAGGATGTTCTAACACATGGATAAAATCTATAGGCTGCCAGTGACTTGAGATGGGATGGGTGACTGAGGTACATTCAATGGAGGTGACTGGACAGACTGAATATAATTGAGAGACTGGCCATCCTCTTTTTCATCAAAGTCATCACTTACAATAGGTTCATAGGTAAACTCAGTGTCGAGCTCATTAGCGATGACTGCGGTACCCTCTATTATATTGATCCTACTTGGGTTGGGGCAGTTGCCAGCAACATGACCGTATCCCTTACATTTATAGCACTTAGTAAGAGGATCAATCTTAGAATAGTCTCTTTCAGTGTTCTTACCCGTGTTGTCATTTCTAAGTGGATAGAAATTTGAAGTATGTTTGTTTGGGTAAGACTTGTTAAGGTACTGAGGAGAGGAGTGCTCAGATCTAGAGGGATCAGGAGGATTCATTCTGGAGGAATGATCCATCGAATCGCTGGACTTGTAATGAAAACTTGCTTTAAGAGAATCCATATCGAGGATAAGAGCATAAGTTGCCGCTAATGAGTCCACATTTCTATGAATTAGCTCGTTCCTCAGATCGACTCATAATCCAGCCCTGAACCTAGAGAGAGAGAGTGTACTCTTTTTACCTAAAGCATTGCACCGAATAAGAAAGTCATCAAATTTATCAACATATTCTTGTGTGGATTTACTTCCTTAATAAAATTGGTTCCACGAATCTCGCAATCGGGTGTGGAACAATAACGGTACATATCTCTCAGTGAGCTTCTGTTTCATGGCTTCCCAAGTGGCTATGGGTGTCAGGCCTCAACCTCTGCGAGCATGTTCAACATTGGTCCAGTATTGTTGAGCTTTACCATCAATTTCATAATGGCAAATTTAACTTTTAGGGCTTCGCTCATGTCAAACCACATAAAATAGTGGTCCATCGCACGGATCCAGTCAAGGTAAGCTTGGGGTTCCATGTGGCCTTCAAAATGGAGAACGTCAGCCTTAACGTTCTTCTTATATTGTTCGTCAGGGTCACGTTCTTGACGTCGATCGTCACGAACATTCTCTTGAGGGATCTGACGATCAGCATGAAGCTCAGGGGGAACAGTTTGATTTAATTCCACTTTCTCAAGCCTCTGATTGATATTGGCAAGAGTTGCTTGAATGGCAGCTAGGGTAGCAGAAATATCAAAGTTGTCCATTTCAGGTCAGGAAAGTCTAGGGTTCCTAATTGGGTGATTTGGAATGAATAAGAAAGGCTCTTTAGGATCTGTAATGGTGCTGCGAAGACGCATTCACCAAAAGTGAAAACTAAGGGTCGTGTGTGTCCTAATTTTTTTTAAATGAATCTGATGTGATCTAAAAAATAAAATAAAATAAAATAAAAGACTCCAAATGAATGCAAAAATAATGCCTAAATGATGCAAGAACTAGGGTTTTAAGAACCTTCGCTCTGATACCAAAATAATGAAAAATTAACCCTAAAATAGAGAATTTCCAAGATTCTTAATGAATTAATTTTACCAATACGTAATGCGGATCAAAGTTAGAAGTTTTAAACAGTTAACTGGTGTGATGAATTTTCAAGAACTGAATCACGTTTAACAATCCCAATTAATAACACAATTATAACAATCAATAATTAAATTCCTAAGTGTTCTTAGCAAGTAAAAGATTCAATACTGATTCGTACTCTAATCAGGCAAGTGGAACACTTAATCTCAATTGTTTGTGGACGACAGTTAAATTGAATAATATAATAGAGATAACAGTGCAGTATAACACAAATATTTGAGAATTGAAAAAAGTATAGCGAGGGTTCGAAGAAATCAACGTAGATCTTGGAAGAGCACAGCAATGGCAGCAACAACTTCAAGAGTAATGGCAGCAAAAGCAAGGCTGGCGGATCTGGACTAGCGTCGGCTAACGGCGGCGGCGGCGACGGTGGTGACGCAGGGCAGCATCGAGGTGGTCGACGTCGACGAAAAGGGCAACAGCGACAGCAACGTTGTTTGGGGTTTGGCTGCTGTTGTCGTCGAAGTCAGAGGAGGAGGGGGTTTCGGTGTGGCGGCGCGCATCAAGGGTGGCACGACGGAACGGCGACGGGGGTCGCCGGAGAAGGGGGTGCCAGAAGATGACGACGCAACGGGGAGGAGGTCGTCGGAGATGGGGGGTCTGATCGGAGAAGGAGTTTGGACGGGAAGAGGCACAGTAGTCAGGGAGAGGGATTAGGGTTTTTTTTATCTGGGTAATTATATTTGGAGATTAACGTTTAGGTTTATTTTATTTGGAATTTTTTTTTATTTGGGGTAGATTTTAGAGTTTATCACAAACCCTAAAATTGTAATAAGATTTATCACAAACCCTAATCAGTTGGATCTCAATTGTATCACACAAAGGAGAGAAGAAGAGCTAAACTCAACACAATAATTTTTAATCAAGAACGCATACTTTCTCATTAATCTCAAGGTCTATATATATGCTCAAAACAAATCTTGATACAACCTCAAAATATTCTCAAAATCTCAAAAATATTCTAATGCATAAAAAAAAGATTACATATGGCTATAATTGCCAAAAACAAATATGGTACTGAAATAAAATACAAAACTAATTAGAATTGATGTCCTTATCAGTGAGGCCATTGGCCAACACAACTGTAACCCTAGTCTTCTTATCCCTTTTATCCTTTTCTTCTTCTAGCCTAGATTTTATTTTCTTTTAATGATTGGTTGCTTGCCTCAGTTAGTATTAAAGTGAATTCATCCTACCATATTCTATACTTCAACAATTTTGCACCTTCACCATTTCCGCACCCTAGATTTAATATGAAGCATGAAAACTATATTAGCAAGGCAATGTGGTGCACAATAGGAAGAAAAGAAAAACCACCTCATTGGTAAGAGAAACACAAATAAAATTTGAAAAGGTTAAATTCTAGGAAGGCCCAACAATGGCACTTCATGGTAGAAGAAATGTCAATAGCAGGGACAAATAAATTAGTTAGTAGGACCATCCAGAAGTGAAGAGATAATAGTTTACCTATGTTTTACTACTAAGTTTATAAACTGAACATAAGGTACAACTTTAGATTAATTTATCAACCAATTTATTTCTCTCTAGAAGAGTAATCATTTGATGGACTTACTTCCTAAGTCTAATAAATTATGTTAAACGAATATTTACACATTATACAAAAAGGAAGTGGCAGCAAAATTATGTTCAATTATTATTTACAGACATACTGTGTGGTAAAACCGGGAATGATAGAATTAGAAATGAGCATATACAAGATACGGTAAAGGTAGCTCATATCCAAGATAAATTAAGAAAGAATCGCCTCGGGTGATTTGGATATATCACACGTAGACCTAGTAGTGCCACCGTTAGCAAGAATGATTTGATAAATATTGAGGGTAGAGTTAGGAGCAGGGGAAGACCTAAACTTAATTGGGTGGAAACGGCGAGAAAATATATGATAGTTTGTGGCGTCACAGAAGATATTGCACTAAACCGAGCATAATGGAAAACCAGGATTCATGTAACCGACCCCAACTAGTTGGGAAAAAGACTTTGTTGTTGTTGTTGTTGTTGTTGTTTGTTATTAGTTACAGACATAACAATACTGATTTCATTACTAAATAACTCTATGTTGAAGTAGGATATTGGAAAATGGTTTAACAGTGCTAAGTACTAATGTGAGTCAAAGATTTCATATTCAAGGACAACCAGTCACCAGACACAATTATATATTCTAAGAATTTATATATGCTCGCTAACTACATATACATTTGACAACATCATTAACTCAAACTTTTCATGCACTGAGATGCACCAAAGTAAGCCAAAAAATTCTTACCATTTCTAAAAACCTAAATGATATCATCGGAGAAATATGCGACGTGAACATAACAATTTGCTAAATGCCTCATACAAGATCCAACAATAATTTTATGTGTCTCATTCTATCAAAAATACGCTTAAAATGTCAGAGATTAAAAAAATCGAGTCGTTTGCTAGATTGATGAAAAGTAAAAGCGCACCTGTCTGACAGAAAATACATAGAAAAATAATGGATCGATGAAAATTGC
The DNA here is from genome assembly GCA_017893485.1 of Hemerocallis citrina. Lineage (NCBI taxonomy): Eukaryota > Viridiplantae > Streptophyta > Magnoliopsida > Asparagales > Asphodelaceae > Hemerocallis > Hemerocallis citrina. The sequence goes on along the minus strand of CM030366.1, from coordinate 136,943,942 downwards.
AACCAAGCATGAAATGACAAAGAATTTGTTCCACTTCTGAACAAACTTGGAATGTGGATTCATAATTGGGAAGTATGAATTTAAAAATGAAAAGGACTTCTTTGCCCATCTTTCCGAATCCCCATACAGAATGTTGCGAAACTGCACCAAAATATGGAAAGAAAATGATTCAGAGATACATATCGTACATAAGACATAGTGATAGTTCATTAACATTGTAAATCTCGAAGACTATCATATTAGAAATCAAAAGAAATAATGCTGAAAAATGCAGGCCTTCTCTCAAGAAAGTAAAATAACTGATCAGTTGTACGATTAATGTAAGAAAACTAAATAAGAAAAATACACTCTATTTCATTTCCCCTTCAACTTTGGGAAAAAGAGATTACAATCTTTTTTGAATGAAGTCTACAAAGAGCAAAACCAATGAAGCACAAATACAGGTCGGGCAATACATTTCAGAAAAAGAGAAAGAGGATATGATTGCATTAGGGGTACATAGAACAGAATAAGCTAATCCATCAAATTAGGTACTTTATTTGTTAAGCACCTGAGACTACTGAAATGATACTCTCACCCAATGCGCACCCAAAAGGGATGCACCAATCTCCGGAGAGTACTCACGCTTCCTAGGAGAGAAATTTTATTCTATTCAGGGTAGCTAAAGGATCTTATTTATAGATGAACCTAGACACCTCCAGAAAAAATCACTAGAAGAAAGAAAATATTAATATGTTGACAAGTACGAGAATAGTGAATAAGGTAGTCAATAATCTGATATCAAATTTACAAATACACACTAGTTAACTTGTCCAGTTTATCACTCCCCTACCAAATTTACTAGTACACACACTAGCTTGTCAACTTTATTGCTCCCTAAAGCTATGGCATGTATTATACATACCCATTGGTCACAACTAAGCTGATTTTGCATATCTAGTTCGAATAATGCTTAGCGTACTACATTCTATGTATTACTTTTTGATTCAAGACACAAGATATGGAGCCCATGTAAAGTACATTTTATTACTTTTGGCAACAAAAGTAGTCTAAAAAAATATCATACAATTAGCGCTACATGTCTAGTTTCAATCATTGGAATCTCATGCTCCATACCATTACCTTCCGTTCCTGGTGATAGTCAACCTCAATATGGTTCTCTCACAAAATACTGAATTAAAGGTAATGTGGATGGCTGCTCAAATGCAATATAACCTCAAGACATCTCGTGGATACCGAACTTCTTCCTAGAAGCTGTTTAATCCAAACCATCTTATAAGTAGTACTGGCCATAGCATTATACTCCAATTTTGCACTTGACCTGCATGATAGTCTTCTTTCGAAAGAGGTGGAGGAAATGAATAGGAGAATGATGCAGATCATAACTAGAGAGGGTTGTGAGCCATCTTACCATTTTAAGGATAATTTAAATTAATTAGTAGATTAGTACTGATTTAAAATATTTTAGAAATTTAGAATCTACCTTGGTAGTGTACTAGTTAAGGTAGAAATTATGAATAATTATTTATTTTCTAATTTTGTAAAAGGATAGAAATGGAATAAAATTATCAGTTTCTAAGCTTTAAGTAAATAGGCTCACGAAAGGGTTATGCCTTCTTCCATAATATAATTAGCTATTTTTTGGGGTGCTTCTTGGCATGCAATTGATCACCCATCTTCTTCCCTTCAATCTTCTAGTTTCCTTTCTTTCCCTAACCTTCCTATGTCCCTTTCCCATCCCCTCCCTTCTCAAACTTCTCCTTGGTCCTACACCATTTTCTCTCTTTTACTTCATTCCGCACTCTTCACTAAAATTCAGGGTAAACAAAAGGCCATCATCACCTCCGAAGCAAGTCAATGTAAATATATGTAACGAAGCAAAGCATCAGCATCCCCAAGTTATTAACTACTAAAAAGTAACCATGCATACATGGGAATAGCATATTATATAAGCTCAGCTGCTCAAACGAAGATGTTGATTCCAAATGTTAGCAAATCAAACAACCTAACTTGAACTACATAATTTCAATATTAAACAATTTATGAAGCCTAACAGCAATTGCATTTACCTTAGAATCAATATGAAGCCGACTTTTGTAGCTACTCGGCTTAGTCTTATACGCCGACGGACAACTCGTGCAATCAGGATTATTACACAGTCCTAACGGCCCCGACATCATCAAATGTTCATTCCGTCTTGCATGTTGATCATGACCCATCTTTTCATGCACCATCGCAAAAGGTTTGTTCCGTTGGTTCCCATGACTAAGCCCCGGCCCCAAAACATCATGAACCTGGTTCGTGGTGTACAGAGGGCCGCTCATAGGTACAAAATGGGAGGACACTTTGCGACGCAAAGGACCCGTGTGACGTATAATAGCATCGTCGTTCGCAGAGGATGAATTCACCGGTACAGAGAGGAGGGATGCACTTCGAGAAGGCGTTCTTCTCGCTCTACCATTTTTGTCAAGCATGGGGACCTCGTCTGTGACCCAATCAGTCATCCCTCAACTAACTCGATTAGCAGCAACTAAATTGAATTAGCTGGTCTAAAATTTTGAAATTTATGGATTATTTATTGCAGTTAAAACTTTGGTTAGTAAAATCAAGAAAAGATATTATTAAATGTACCGGAATTATCGGAAAGAGTGAGTTGCTCTTGCTCTAGTCTTCTGACTGTTGGGTTTGGAAGGAGCGGTAAGGTCACCAGTGCATGGGGGAGGCGGAGGACGGGACCGCGGACGGAGGGGTAGTTGGTGGTCCGAGTGAGAGGAAGCTGGTAGGGTTTGGAAGTGCCGGTGAGTTTACCGGTTGGTGGCGTCGGTGACGAGACCGCCAGGGAATGGGGTTTTTTATTCGAACACGAAAGAAGACTTAAGTCGGACTTTTAAAAGTTGGAAGAATGTGAACCACGGTAGTGGGACCCACTCCGAATGACTCTTTAAAGGTTAATGATGCACCTACTACCAAATCTACAACATTTTTCTTTACTATCTTAAGTGGCACATTATTAGTGAATGTTTCTACCACCTACTCTACAATAATCTCTACTAATAGTGTGCCACCTAAGATAGTAAAGAAAAATGTAGTAGATTTGGCAGTAGGTATAGCATTACCCCTTTTTACATAAAAATTTTGTCGTACTGCCCCACTTTTTGAAAATATTTAGCGCTCTGCCCAACTTCCGAAAACAATTAGCGATCTACCCCTGTTTAGGACACGTCAGCATAAATCATTATTGGATATAACGGCATAGGTTATTTACGTGCCGTTATTTCCAATAACGGCATCTATATTTAAAAAAAGTGTCATGCTGTTATTTGGAGTAACGGCATAGGTTATTTTATTTTTCGACAGCTTGTAGTCTTCATTTGGAGAAAAAATTGCAAGTGTGAAAGCCTTATAACAGATGCCGTTATTTCAAATAACGGCATTCTCAATACTGATGTCGTTATTTGGAATAACAGCATCAGTTATAAAATTTTTTTTATAAAAAAGTAACTTATTATTCATCATCTATGACGAATAAGTTAATATATATATATATATATATTGTAACTGATGCCGTTATTCCAAATAACGGCATCAGTTATAAATTTATTGTTTTTTAAACTTATTATTCATTCTCTCTGTTTCCAAACAACGGCAAGAGTTCATTTATATATAACTGATACTGTTATCTCCAATAACGGCATCAGTCATTCGAATGCCGTTACTCAGGATAACGACATTATTTATAAGTTTTTTTCACACTTAGAATTTTTTTAAGTTAGAAGATTCACACTTGTAAGAGAAATATACTGATGCCGTTATTCCAAATAACGGCATGAAAAAAAATGTAAAATAGATGCCGTTATTGGAAATAACGGCAAGTAAATAACCTATACCGTTATTTCCAATAACGGTTTATGCTGACGTTTCTAAACAGGGGCAGATCGCTAATTGTTTTCGGAAGTGGGGCAGAGCGCCAAATATTTTCAAAAAGTGAGGCAGTACAGCAAAATTTTCTCTTTAAATTGACTACTGAAAGGAATCAATCCTATGCGCGGAAAATGTATAATACTTTTATAGAAGAGCATGAGGACCGATGGATTGGTGATAAAACGTGATGTCATGCTTTGTGATGCGATATGTCCCTGGAAATGACTATAGGTGCATTTACAGAGTTTCTGCCCCGGCATTTGGCACAAACGCCGGGTAGTCATCCAGCAATAACTTTTAGAAAAAAAACTCCTTCCTACACCGGCGTTTGTAAAAGAAATGCCAGAGTATCGTGCATCTACTCCGCCGTTTTCACGTAAAAACACTAGAATATAGAGGGTTTTAAAATTCTCATTCCTCCTCCTTATTCATTATTGATATGGCTAAAAATAGGATTAAATCGGGACCGTTCACATCGGAGACGAATCTTAAAGCTCAGGGGTAAAACGGTAATTTCACCTACTAACAGGTCCGAAGCGGGTACTGGGTCTCCTTCTCACAGATCCAATAACCCGCGAACGGATCCACCTCAACTGGGTACGGGCCCCGACCCGATACGAACCCAGTCCGACAGGATAGAATTAGGGTCTCTGATTGAACCAAATCAACGGGCCTGATTCGCGACTATCCTCTCACCGGGAATTAAGGGATTACATTCCTAATCTGATTACGAGGATTTTACGCCTTATCAGATCACAGGAATCACATTCCTAATCTGATCCCAATGGAGACTATAAATACCCCCCACCTACCACTGTTACAGGTTAATCACTTTTTTGCCAACTTAAGCTCCTTTTTAATCATCACTGGTTACTGACAAGAGCGTCGGAGGGTGCGTCGCCGGGATCAACCCCGGTGTTTCGCACTTTCCTTGCAGGTGTACGGCGGGAGCTCAACAGCCCAACTCCGACGAACAGGCCTGGGATCGCTATTCAGGTTTTTCCACGAACCCACAAATTCTATCTGTTTACCCCCACACCAGATTCAGCGGTAACAGATTGGTGCCGTCTGTGGGAAGACCATACGAATAGCCTCCGCCTCTTCCTCGTCGACTAGCTCTTCTCCAGCCATGCCTCCCAGAAAAGTAAGATCCAGGGGGTCCAACCGTGGACCCAACCCTGTTGATCAACAGCAGGAAGTCCCCGTCCATCCCGCTCCGTAGCAGGGGCAACTTCCTCCTCCGGCCGAGGACCATTTCCAACAGGACCAGCCTCCTCTTCTGAGTCAGCAACCCCCTAACGGTCCCGCTGGTCCTAACCCGCAGAAGCGAAAGCAACCTCTCCATCAGGACCGCATCTCGATACACAATGCCTCTACGGACTCTTACGCCTCCCACAATCCTCAGGCCCCTGACCTTCAAAATACCGTCCTCAACCGGCAGAAAGATGAGGATCTTCACCGCCGTCTGGATGAAAAGCGGGCCCGAGATGGAGCTTCCCGCCAGCAACGTCCAGATGAGCGGAACCCTCACCACCGAGACTATAGAAGGTCCCCTACCCGAAGAGGGATGAAAGAGTCCCCCGAACACCATAGGAGAAGACCTCATTCCCCTACCGGTCGACGACATCCGAGGAACGATGAGGCACCCATCACCCGTGCCGAGTTCCAGCAGTTCCAAGCAACGGTGTTGCAAGCCCTCAACCTCCGACCCAACAATAACAATGCTCAGAGGGCTCCTACCCCTCCACGGGTCCAAAGTCCTCACCATCGGTCCGTAACTCCTCCTCCGGCTCCTAGCAACCAACAGCGCATGCCTAGCCCTCGCCGCTCCCAGAGCTACCGTCGTCGCTCCCCTTCCTATGAAGACGAGTCCAGAGGCTCGTTTGACTATCGTCGAAGGGACGATGCTCTCTACCGCCGTCTCCACGAGATGAAGAGGTGCATCGGCCGAATAGACAAGGATGAGGAGTTAAGAGGAAGGACCATCCGCACGAGCAGACCTCCCTTCTCCCGGACCATCATGGAAGCTCCTATCCCAAGAGGTTTCGAACCCCCGAAGTTCGAAACTTACTCGGGGGAGTCGGACCCCGTGGACCACATCGAAAGCTTTAAGACCCTCATGCTAATCCACCAAGCTTCCGATGCTTTGCTGTGCAAAACCTTCCCCGCCACTCTTAAGGGTTCGGCTCGGGAATGGTACTCCCGCCTCGCCCCCTCTTCTATTTTCTCCTTCGAGCAGTTCGAGACCCTCTTCATCACCCACTTCACGAGTAGCAGACGCACGGAGAAGACCAGCCTCTCATTGCTCCACCTCTGTCAAGAAAGGGGAGAGAAGTTGAGGGACTATGTGAGGAGGTTCACTGCAGAGGTCAGATCGATCGCCTTCCTCGACCAATCGGTTGCGACTGTCGCATTCCAATCCAACGTCCTCAATTCTAACCTTCGCTCGTCCCTTGGTAAGAAGCCCCCACATAATTTCGCCGACCTCCTTCTTAGGAGCGAGAAGTACATTCGGGCTGAAGAAGCCGAGAATCTCCCGGGCTTTGAGGAGACATCTTCCGGGAACAAATGGAAGAGCACAAGCGAAGAGGGCTCCCAAAAATCCTAGAAGGACGGTAATGGACGGCGTCGCCCGACTCCTCGGTTTGAGAAGTTCACCCCCCTCATTGCCAATATATCAGAAGTTCTTATGGAGGTGGACAAGGAAGGGCTCCTCCGCGCTCCCCCGAGAATGAATACACCTGGCAAGAAGAGGAACAAGGATAAGTGGTGCCGCTTTCACAGGGACCACGGCCACGACACGGAAGATTGTCAGGCTCTGAAGGAGGAGATCAAAGAACTCATACAGCGGGGGCACTTGACCAAGTTCGTCCAGAAAGAGGGGGCCAAGCTTCTCCCCTGAGGAGCCAACAAATGAACCGAAGGGCCAGCCGAGCTTTAAGACTCAGAACCTCTCGGCTCTTCCCAAGAGGTCTTCACCTTATTATAGAAGCAGGATCTTGATTTTTAATAAGGCCGATTCTTGTAATCCGGCCAATAGCATGTAATAAGGGCTCGCCATATTGAAGCAACCACTTAGTTTATTTCAATAAAACTTTACGTTTTTTCATTGGAAATTGTTGCTCTTGCTTCATCTCTACCTCTCCGAGTCATGACTCGCTGAATGGTGAGTTCGGAGTCCAGCTTCTTCTACATTGCTGCTCCCGCAACTTACTAACCTCTACCGATGGTTCGGAGTCCAACACATGGCTCGATTCCTCTTCAAATAACCTGCTCTTCAGCGGGTTAGAAGTGGTTCGCCATTTGGAATTGCTCCCACAACCGTTGAATACCTCTACCGATGGTTCGGAGTCCAACACTTGGCTCGATTCCTCTTCAAATAACTTGCTCTTCAGCAGGTTAGAAGTGGTTCGCCATTCGGAATTGCTCCCACAACCGTTGAATAACCCTAACGATGGTTCGGAGTCCAACACTTGGCTCGATTCCTCTTCAAATAACTTGCTCTTCAGCGGGTTAGAAGTGGTTCGCCATTCGGAATTGCTCCCACAACCGTTGAATCCCTCTAACGACGAGTTCAGAGTCCAACACTTGGCTCGATTCCTCTTCAAATAACTTGCTCTTCAGCGGGTTAGAAGTGGTTCACCATTCGGAATTGCTCCCACAACCGTTGATTCTCTCACATAAGCAGCGAGTTCGGAGCTACAGCTCTCCCCTAGAGTTGCTCCTCACACTCGTCTCACAAATGACTCTCTTCCAGAGCCGAGCTCTTCCCTCGGCGCGCTTCCGAAGCGGACCTCTTCTCAACGAGTTCGGAGCTCACAACTCTCCTCTAGAGTTGCTCCTCAAACTCGTCTCACAAATGGCTATCTTCCAGCGCCGAGCTCTTCACTCCGCTCGCCTCCGAAGCGGACCTCTTCTCAACGAGTTTGGGGCACAACTCTCTCATAGAGTCCCTCCTCACACTCGTCTCACCGAGCTCTTCACTCCGCTCGCCTCCGAAACGGACATCTTCTCAACGAGTTCGGAGCTCACAACTCTCTTCTAGAGTTGCTCCTCAAACTCATCTCACAAATGGCTCTCTTCCAGAGCCGAGCTCTTCACTCCGTTCGCCTCCGAAGCGGACCTCTTCTCAACGAGTTCGGAGCTCACAACTCTCTCCTAGAGTTGCTCCTCAAACTCATCTCACGAATGGCTCTCTTCCAGAGCCGAGCTTTTCACTCCGCTCACCTCCAAAGCGGACCTCTTCTCAACGAGTTTGGAGCACAACTCTCTCATAGAGTTCCTCCTCACACTCGTCTCCCAAATAGCTCTCTTCCAGAGCCGAGCTCTTCACTCCGCTCGCATCCGAAGCGGACCTCTTCTCAACGGGTTTGGATCTCACAACTCTCTCCTAGAGTTGCTCCTCAAACTCATCTCACGAATGGCTCTCTTCCAGAGCCGAGCTCTTCACTCCGCTCGCCTCCGAAGCGGACATCTTCTCAACGAGTTTGGAGCAAAACTCTCTCATAGAGTTCCTCCTCACACTTGTCTCACAAATGGCTCTCTTCCAGAACCGAGCTCTTCCCTCCGCTCGGATGCCGAGCAAGTGCCAATCCGAACCCAACATCAAAGAGCCCGGTCGGCAAACCGAGCAAGTGCCCATCCAAGCCCCAAAACGGAGAAAAATCACTTTTCCCTCAACAGTCGCGTAAGATCTCGATCAAACGGCTCAGATCGCTCCAGCAGCACTAAACGACAAGATAGTATTTTCTTGGAAACTGTGCCCACCTCGAGATCCGCGCTGAGATCAACGGCTCAGATCGCTCCAGCATCACTAAACGACAAGATAGTGTTTTCTTGGAAACTGTGCCCGCCTCGAGATCCGCGCTGAGATCCAACGGCTCAGATCGCTCCACGTTGCTCAGTATTCCTAGCCGAGCGACTAGCGATCCGACCCACTCGCGCCTCTTCTTCGCCCCTAGGGTCTTCCTAGCACATATTACAAGGGTCTTCCTAGCACATCTTCTCCGCCCCTAGGAGTGGAGCTCCTCTTCCAAAATCCCCAAGACCAAAGTACTTATCAACTTCATGAAGACAAGCATGTTGCGGGGCTATTTTGACCATGAAGGAGGGTGAATCTTCATCCCACTCCTAAAGAGAAGTTGTAGATCTTCGAACTAGCTTTGAAACGAGGGGTCGCACGCCCCGATCGGACCTCCGTAACACCGGGAAAGTGGATCTCAATGCAGCTGCGCCGAATAGCTCGGAAATCCGAGCCGAGCCACTCGCACGAGGGAGAAATCCGAACCGAACCCGAGCGACTGTCAAAATTGAATCCGAGCTCTTCCCATCCTAGCCCCAACATCAAAGAGCTCGGTCGGCTAACCGAGCAAGTGCCCATCTGAGCCCCAAAACAGAGAAAAACCACTTTTCCCTCAACATTCGTGTAAGATCTCGATCGGACGGCCCAGATCTTGCCAGCGTCACTAAACGACAAGATAGTGTTTTCTTGGGAACTGAGTCCGTCTCGAGATTCGTGCCACCATCCAACGGCCCAGATCGAGCCACGTAGCTCGGATCTCCAATCCGAGCTACTGCCCTACCGAGCTGCAAAATGGCCAAAAAATTGCCTCAAAATCCGTGCTCGGATTCGCCGAACAAGAAGCACAAAAAAAAAAAAAAAACCCACTGCCACGTCACCCGTCTTCCTTCTCCAATCTCCTAGCGCCAAAACCAAACAAGCAAAAACCCAAAACCCGATCTCTACCTCCATGCCTCGCCACCACCATGGCCGAGCTCCATCTCCAATGCCGAGCTCCCCCTCCGTCGCCGGCTTCCTCCGACGCCGAAGCTCACACCTCCATCTCCATAAAAACCAAGCTTCTCTTCAAGCTCTGTTCGTCAACCTCTGCCGAGCTCACCAACCCCATGGGCGAGCTCCGAGCTCCTCGCCGAACCCATCGTTGCCGAGCTCTCTCTCTCTCCACTGCCGAACTCTCCACTGACGAAGACGAACTTGCCACTGCTGAAGACGAACTCTCCACTACCGAGCTCCTGTGGCGAGCTCCTCCACGGCGCGAGCTCCGAGCTCCTCGCCGAACCCATCGTTGCCGAGCTCTCTCTCTCCACTGCCGAACTCTCCACTGACGAAGACGAACTCGCCATCAGCTCCCTCCTTGAGCTCCGCCGTGGCCGATCACGATGCCGAGGTCTGAGCTTCAACATCTCCTTCGAGCTCCCTCGAGCGAGCTCTCGTCACCAAATTCCGACAAGCTCGACTGCGTTCGCCAAGAGCAACACACCTTCTTCTCCGCTGTCGAAGTGTCGACGAGCCCACAGCCAAGCTCCGTCGACACCGAACCCAACTCCTCCAGGGCCGAGCTCCGAGCTTCGCCACATTCACCACGACGTCGAGCTCCACTCCCTTCCGTCGAGCAACACTCCTCCACTGTCGAAGCTCGACCTCCCCCCTCTACTATGAAGAGCTCCAACGATGACAAGCATCGAACCCATCGTCAAGCTTCCCTTCGCGAGCTCTTCTCCTTCACCGAACGACCTCCCGCTTCTTTCACCGAACTCGCCGGGCTCCGCTGGCGCTCACAGGAACGGAGTTGGAGTCGAGGACGGAGACGGAGTCGGGGTCGGAGGCGTCGTTGGGTCGAAGTCTGAGTCGAAGGAAACGAAGAAGAAGAAGGGAAAAAGAAAGAACAGAGCTGGCGGGAGAGAAAAGAAAAAAGAAAATAATAATAATAATATTTTTTTATGCCACGTAGCTTCACCACATTGGCTGCGCGAAATTGGGCGTCACCCCCCGGTCGGCTGACCGAACAAGTGCCAATCCGAGCTCAAAAGTGAAGAAAAACGATACCGAGCAATTCCAACCGTTGGATCTTCGCGAAAATCGCGCAAAAGTTGATGAACGGCTCAGATCGCGCCACGTCTCCACAAAACGACAAAATAACGATCTTTTGGGAAACGCGCCTCCTCGAGATTCGTGCCGGGATCTGACGGCACAGATCGCGCCACGTGTCAGGTAATATTTAATTAATATATTTATTTATTTAACTGTTTTTTTATTTAAAAAATCCGAAAAAATATTTTAAAAATCGAAAAAATTAATTAAAAATTCTAAAAACAATTATTAATTCGGAAAAATTATTTTAAAATTCTGGAAAAATAATTATTAAATTAGAATAATTAATTAATATTTTCGATAATTAATTATTTAATTCGGAAAATGAATAAAAAATTCAAAAAAATGAGAAAAATTTTAGAAAAATCTGGAAAAATCACCAAAAATCCAGAAAATTCTGAGAATATTTTTGGGCATTTTACAAGCCCAGAATAACACCGTTACACCCCAAGCAAGATCCAAAACTCCTTTAAGAACACCGATAAAATCCTGTATGCCATTTGAACAGTAAAACTACTCCTCAAAGACTAAAAAACTCAGTCTAGGAATGGGGGGCTCGTGATATGGCTAAAAATAGGATTAAATCGGGACCGTTCACATCGGAGACGAATCTTAAAGGTCAGGGGTAAAACGGTAATTTCACCTACTAACGGGTCCGAAGCGGGTACTGGGTCTCCTTCTCACAGATCCAATAACCCGCGAACGGATCCACCTCAACTGGGTACGGGCCCCGACCCGATACGAACCCAGTCCGACAGGATAGAATTAGGGTCTTTGATTGAACCAAATCAACGGGCCTGATTCGCGACTATCCTCTCACCGGGAATTAAGGGATTACATTCCTAATCTGATTACGAGGATTTTACGCCTTATCAGATCACAGGAATCACATTCCTAATCTGATCCCAATGGCGACTATAAATACCCCCCACCTATCACTCTTACAGGTTAATCACTTTTTTGCCAACTTAAGCTCTTTTTTAATCATCACTGGTTACTAAAAAGAGCGTCGAAGGATGCGTCGCCGGGATCAATCCCGGTGTTTCGCACTTTCCTTGCAGGTGTACGGCGGGAGCTCAACAGCCCAACTCCGACGAACAGGCCTGGGGTCGCTATTCAGGTTTTTCCACGAACCCACAAATTCTATCTGTTTACCCCCACACCAGATTCAGCGGTAACAATTATTTTCCCCCAATCTATTATTTCCCACAAATTTGACCAAACCCTAACCCAAATTTCGATTCGACACAGTCTTTGTCCCTCCTGCCCCCGTCGTCGTCATCATAGAAAGCGAGGCCGTCGTTGCAGCCACCGCCGCCTCCTACTCAAACCCTAACCCCCCAGTTCTGGTATGTCGCCTCCTTCCCCGCCCTTCCATCGTCCAATCGACCTCAATGCTCATCGGATGTGATGGCTTCCAACGTGTTTTGGAGGTGGAGGATAGGGGGTTGGAATTACGGATGAGGTTGTTGCTTTTTCGATGAATGTTTCGATGCATCCTGAGACTTTGTTGGATTTTCCTTTGGTTGATAATGAGGATGAATTTGATTGTATGATTTTGTTTCTCAATTTTCTAAGTATCTTTATTTTTTTATTTTTCTTTTTTATATTTATGAAGTAATAAGTTGAGAAGGGAAATACAAACTTGAATAAGACTTACTTATGAAATTCTCATAGGAATTATATCAAACAGTTTATGCACATATAATTTCATAGAGAATAAATTTTTTAACATAGAGAATAATGGACAAAGAATAAAAGAAAATTGTTGGGTTACAAAGATGAGATATGAGTAGAATATGATGCCAATTGCAATAGAAAAAAAAGAAGATTAGACATTGAAGATTAATGTGTGTATCTTGAAAGTGTTCCTTCAAAGATAGCTAATCAAGTAGAGTTTCCCCAACTTACAAGAAATGCCTCATTTGCCGCATTAGTGAATGAATGAAATAGCTCACTTTTGAATAGCATGCTTAAAAAGTTTGCTCTAGTATGTTTTATTTTAGTTTTCAACAAATCAAGAGCATGATAAAAGCATACAAGTCAAGAAGAAGGACCTGATGGGCTCGGAATATAAAGGGAACTCATCAGAAAAGGAGTTGGGCCAGAAAAATTAAAAAGAAAACCTAATGGGCTCGAAATTTAGGAAGAAAGGAATTGAGCTTGCTAACAAATTTACTCAAATCAGCCAAGAAGAAGGACCTGAGGAGGAGGACGAAGGCAATATGGATGTGGTACTAAAGAGGGAGGTTGAGAAGAGAGTACAACGAGAAGTAAAGAAGAGGGTGAAGGCGATCTTAGGGAATTGGGCATCAGAGAAAACAAAGAAATCAGAGGGGTCATCGGAGTCTGACAGTGAGTCTCTCAGGTCTGAGGAGCCACATTCAGGGGAGGAGAGAGGGTTTGAGAGTATTCCGAAGGATAATCCAAGGGGGCAACTGCTATAGAGAAAAAACTGGGAAAGGCTAATGAAGGTTTCAAGCGCAGTGTGAGACAGCGAAGCAGGGGGGACAAGCCAATGACGGTAAAAGAAATTTACCAAAGGGTGGGAAAGTGAAAAAGTTATGAAAACATCGCAGGTACACACTCGCCTATATCTATATTTGGCTCAATTCCTGATTCTATGTTAATTCAGTTAGCAAAATGTCTATGGTATAAACTTGCATCTCTATCATTCTGCACACACAAACATCATTGACATAATTTGGGATAGGAAAATGGACAATATTGTCAAAGTACATAGGGTTTTAGGAGGGGAGTTAAAAGAGGATTGTGTTCCCAGAAACTTGCTTGAGTTGGCTCCAACTCATCAGGGGGAGGAGGGTGGGGACACAATTCTTAATGTTTAACGTTCTTTTTTGGAATGTTAGAAGGCCTGGCAATGCAGCCAAGTGTAGAATGGTGGGAGAAGTAATTAGGAAGAACAACATCGATGATGTCTGCCTGGAAGAGACAAAGTTGTCTCACCCAACAGACATGTTCCTTAGGGGTCTTAAACTAAATCATATAAAGGAATGGAGGTTTCGGGATGCTATAGGAGCGTCAGGGGGGTTATGGTAGGGGTCAATACCAATAATTTTGACTTACTGGAGGAATGGGTGGGTAAGTTCACCGTATCAGTGGTGGTCCAAAAGGGGGGGGACGGTTGGAAGCAGACAATAACAGCAGTGTATGACCCAAATGATAGGAGCCAAAGGCAAGAGCTATTGGATGAACTAACCAATATCATAGCAAGGTGGATCTTACCATGGGTGGTAGGGGGGACTTCAACAACATCAGACACTCACATGGAAGAATAGGAGGGACGAGTAATGGACATGACAGAGGAATGTTCAATCAGGTGATCTCAAATGATGCTGATGGAAATTCCAGTAAATGATCGTCACTTTACATGGTCTAACCGGCGGAGGAATCCAATTCTTGCTAAATTGGATAGAATTATGGTTTCCACTGATTGGGAGACGAAATTCCCCAGGGCTACGGCTAGATCATGCATACGCAATACCTCAGACCATGTTCCAATCATCATCGGCACGGGGGAAGAAGAGAAACGGAAAACAAACATCTTCCACTTTGAGAAAATGTGGCTGACCGACAAAGACTGTTATGAGCTAGTTAAGTCAAGTTGGGAAGGGTAAATCAATCACACGGAGCCAGCAACAAAGCTCGTTAGAAAACTCTCAAGACTCAGAAGAAGGCTAAGGAAATGGAACAAGGATACTTTTGGGAATGTACTACAAAGGAAGGAGTCTATTCTGAAAGAGATAGATTTATTAGAAAGGAAGGAGGAAGTGGATGATTTGGATAACAGTCAATTTCAAAGATTAGCAACATGCAGGCAGCATATTATACAAACTTATACCAGGGAGGAAATCATGTGGCGTCAGCGGTCAAAGGTCAAGTGGCTGTCAGAAGGGGATGCAAATACAAAATACTTCCATAAGATAGCAAGTATGCATCGTAGGAACAACTACATCAATTCCTTGGAAACCGAGGGTAACACGGTTTCAGAGGAACGACTTATATCAAAGCACATACACAATTCATATAAGGAACTGTTCGGTCAAAACAAGGAAGGATAGTGCGAGTCAGCAGAGGACCTCTGGGACGAGCTGCAGGAAGATACTCGGGAAATAATGGCATGACTCCAAGACTCATTCACTGCAGAAGAGCAAGGCGGCAATTTGGGGAATGGGCCAGGAAAAGGCACCGAGACCAGATAGATTCCCAGTTTTCTTCTACAAATGTTTCTGGAAAATTTTGAAGGATGACATTATGGACATCATGAACGTTTCTATGCGGGTACTCTAGATTTGGCTAGATTGAACTACACCAATGTCTATTTAATTCCGAAGAAAAAGGTGGAGATAGAGGTGGGGGATTATAGGCCAATCAGTTTGATTAACTGCTCAGTCAAGATTATCACGAAGGTCCTAGCAAACAGGCTAAGAGGTCTAATCGGCGACATTGTGGAAGACTATCAGACAGGATTTATTATTGGGAGGGACATTCTAGAAGGTGTGGCATTAGTCCAGGAGGTGATACAAGATTGCAAGAGACGCAGGAAGGTGGGGTTCATCCTTAAATTAGACTTCGAACAGGCACACGACAAGGTAGAATGGAAATGCTTACTGAAAATCCTTCGGAGGCAAGGGTTTAGGGATAGGTGGATCGGATGGATCGAGACTTGGTTAACAACTGCAAAGGTGAATGTACTAGTAAACGTGACTCCTGGTAAGGAAATTAGGTGTAGGCGTGGACTTAGACAGGGGATCCCCTATCACCACTGCTGTTCACTATGGTGGCAGACGGATTACACAGAATGCTACATTCCTATAGAGAAAAATGAATTATTAATGGGTTGGGAATGAGGAGGGGGTTTCAGCAGTAATGAACGTACAATATGCAGACGACATATTTATATTCGGAGAGTGCGACGTTGCTTAAGCTATGCTTTTAAAATGGGGATTATATCTCTTCGAAGACTGGTCAGGGTTGAAAGTCAACTTCCACAAAAGTACCATTACTCTATTGGGAGATACGGGGGAGGACAGACTAGCAATAGCGGGAATCCTAAATTGTCTGATCCAGAAATTACCAATCAAATACTTGGGCTTGCCAATTCGTAGCGGAAAACTTAGGAGGGTGGATTGGAATGATCTTATTGAGAAAATTGCAAATACACTAGAGGGATGGAAGGATAAAATGTTATCATTCGGTGAGCGGTTGGTCTTACTGAACTCTGTCGTCAGTGCTATTCCACTATACTTTATGTCATTCTTCGAGATACCAGTATGGGCCATCAAGAAAAATGATTGATTTAGAAGACGATTTCTATGGCACGGGTCAAGGCGCGGAGGGGAAAGGTTATTCTCTAATCAGATGGGGGGTCGTTTGCAGACGAAAAGAATTTTGGAGGATTGGGGGTGATTAATTTACGGTAAATGAACCAAGCTTTTACTATGTATGTGGTGGTGGAAATTCAAAATAAAGACAAAAGCAAAATGTGCTACATTAATAAAGGAAACTTACATCAGGAATCATGTATACACCGAAAACAAAAGAACGAGGCATCCATGTCGGGGTTTTGGCAGGGGGTGACGCGAAGTAGGGATATTTTTTTGGTTGGCGCTGACTTCGCCATTGGGAACGGAAAAACTATTTGCTTTTGGAAAGAAAAATGGTGCAGGCCAATTATTCTAAAGAGAAAAGCTACAGATAAAAATGACTGGGTCGCCAAGCACTGGAGGAACGAAGAATGGAGACCGAGAGTAACGGGTCGGTTAAGCAGGGAGGCTAGAAGAGAAAAGTAGGACCTAATTCTATTCTTACAGGATTAGAAGCCTACAGGGGAGGGCGATAAAGATAAGATGAGCTGGGCAACTGGAGAAGCTAGTAACTTCTCTGTAAAATCAACTTATCAGTGGCTAAACGATGGAGGAGTAAAGACCAATGACCCAATCTGGAAGGTTAAAGTACCCCTTAAGATTAGGGCGTTCAACTGGCTGGCAAGCAAAAACGTAATCCTAACACGGGATAATTTGGTAAGGCAGAGGTGGCAGGGGCCGGAAGAGTGTGTTATGTGCCGAATAGATAGCGAAACTGTAGACTACCTTCTAGTTAAATGTCCATATGCTAGGTCTATTTGGGCAGATATATTGTTCAAATTAGGCATCCTAGGACCAATGCCTGACACACTTCAGGAAGTTTGGGGGGCTTGGAGAGATACTTATGTTCGGAATAGTTACACTGACATTTGGGGTATTGGGGTAGCGGCTATATGTGGGAGAATTTGGTTAGAAAGGAACAAGAGAATCTTTAGACCAACGCACAAACACATCATGCATCCACAACTTTTATTCATGATTATTGTTATTATCATGTTCTGGTCTCAAACAGCAGGTGCAGAGCAAACAAAGAAGATAAAGGAAATGTACACAGACGTGAGCACCGCAACATTTCAGACAGAGCCTGAGGAAAGGGGGAGATCATGAAGAGGAGTGATCGACAGGTGGAGGATGCCTCAACTCAGTTCGGTTGAGCAGCTACCACTTTTTGGGGAGGTTCTGGTGGTTTAACGGAATCATGTTGTTGTTTCTGCAATTTATTTTCTGTATTTTGGGTAGTGAGTTATATCTTGTAAGGGATGAGTTCTCTTTTTGAACGGGGAATGAGTAACATGACCAACCTGTGGGGACACATGAGCATCATTGCCCTTATCTTGGTTGCCTGTTTTGTTACAATATTTTTAATGAAGCACGCGGGGCGGGGGGGGGGGGGGGGGGGGGTGTTATACCCATCGTTTACAATAAAAAAAAAAGATGAAAGCATACAAGTTACATATAGGCACTTCAGTTTATTTCATCCATCAATATCCAGGGTATATTCTTATACCAAAATGTAAGGTCAACTAAGGTATATAGGTTGGTTATACATCTTTTTTTAAAAAAAACTAAGGTATATAATATAATAGGCAGTTGAATTTGAATACGGCGAACACTTATTAATAGATAGTTTCTGAGACATGCGAAGGTTACAAACACCTTCTTCTTATGCTGATACTGTGGCTCTCATGGGATTTTTTTGTAATAGAAAGTGATGTTCTCTTCGGCATGTCTATAATATACTTGCAGTATGCATACATACATGTATTGTATTGTAATGAATATGTGTCCCTGTGTTCCTTAAAACAGCTGATCAAGGTTCGATGAGGAGCTACACGAACCCAGTTCCTTGAAATAAGCTGATCTCCCTTTCCTACTTCTGTTTGGACTAGGCATAAAGAAATTCCAACACAAACTAAAAGCTTGATGAGCAAAGTTTTAAGACTCTTCAAAGCCCACCTAAACCTGTCCTGTGTTCGCTCATATTGATTAAGTGTTGCGTGCCTAGAATAACTCATGTAATTAACAAGGGGATTTATGCACTTATCAGTTTTACCACTGATTGACTTAACATAAGAAATTTGCATTCAACCCCCACTAAGATAAAGTTCAATTAACATATATGTGAAGAATAAAAAAACAAGAAGACAGACAGATAGAACTGAACTAACAGTTCAGTACATTATCTTCTTTAACTAATGTAACCCCCTTATTCCAGTTGTACGTGTTTTATTACATAAAAATTTTGTATTATCAATCAATTTTATTTCTTTTCTTCTTTTCGGACTCTTTATCGGACATTATTTCATCCTTATTAGAACCCAAATATTTTTTCGATCCATTCTATTTTTTTGTGAATTTTTCCATTAGAGTTTAAATTTAAACCATGATTAATCATAATCCTAATCCAACCGCCAACTCCTCAACCCCCAACTTCTTTTTATGGCATTAAATTGCCACCTCCTCCTAGTCTACTGCCTCCACCTCCTTCTACTATCCATCTCTATTTGTGTATATATATAGATACACACATGCAACCCCAACCTCAACCCCATCCCCTGCGTCTTCTATGTTTCTTCATTTCCGTCAAGTCTCCTACACTTCTTCTGATATTCCTACACTATCTATATATTAATATACACCTATATTCCTAATCCCAATAATTCCTTAATCCCTACTTCTCCACTTCTACATACAGCCAACCCCTCTCTCTTTCTCCCTTCCTCCTTCAATTATCATACTCAACCACTACACATAAACAGCCAACCTAAATCTCTCTACTATCTCTATATATTAATATATGTATATCCCTATATAACTTCACTGGCTTCTTTCTCCTTCATTCTCAACCGAGCTCCATCTTCCCCCTTGTCCAACACTCGAGCTCCACTCCAACTTTGTCACTCACCCCGCACCTCCTTTTGCTGCATACACTTCACCCTACACACCCAAGCTCCACTCTCCACCTTCTCAACCCGACCTCACCCCGAGCTCCACCATATGCACCTCCGAGCCTCTCCTGTAGTGTCGAAGCTCCACCACCTTGTTTCCCGAAACTCAAAGCCAAACTCCATTTAGTTGCGGTCGTCGCCCTTGCTGCCTTGTTGCTGCGTTGGCACCGTCTCACTTGCTCCTCGCTGTCGTGCTCTATAGTCACCGTCGCTACTTCTTCCCGTGGTTCTCACCACGATCGTTATAATCATTACGTATAAGGCAAGCATTTTTTTAAACTCTTGCAAGTAGTTCTTTGAATTGATTATCGTATATCAAGGAATGTTACTATTGATTCATCGGTAAGTCAGAATAATAGCTTCTATATCGTACCATGTTATTGATTCATAGTCTCCTTATCATGCCATGTTATTGATTCCAGTATATGACCATTAACGTATCGTATTATCGAATATTCAACTTTGCTATCTCTAAATTTCTTGACCTTGCACTAAGAATTTGACCTAGTTTCATTCATTGAAATTGAGAACTTTATACACAAAAATTGTAGCCCATTAAGTGTAGAATCCAGAAAATTTTATGGTTTCAAAATTCGATTTATAGATTGTGAGATATCACGATTTTAGTACTGTCATGTTGTAAATTTTAGAACCGAAACTGTGCACAAAACCTACTGTTCTGTCTCTTGTACTGAGAATTAGACCATGTTCCTAATATTGGATCCAAGAACTTTATACATGAAAATCGTAGCCTATTGAGTCTTTTCTAGGTATGGCTTTGTAGTGGGCAATATAAGGGAGTATGCTCGGAAGGGGGCACATATTTCCTTCCATGTTGTATTGTACTGTTTTTCAGTAATCGGATAATTTATACAATTTAAAAGACAAATTATTTATAGTATAGTACAACTGTCCACCACAGGCTGCCTCTCAAAAGGTGGTTAACCGAATTGGTGACTCTTGATCATAAGCTATATTATTTATTATTAGACATTCTTGTGCAATTTCCGATATGGGATTAAATTCATTCACATTCTCTCCTCTCCTCTCACCGTGTACAGCCGAAACCAAGTCGTGGGCCCCTGTCCACGTCAGCTTCACAAGAGAGAAGATACACTACTGTTTCTCAAACTCAATTGGGTGGGCCCCTTTTGGTGATGATGACGTCACCCTCCAAATGAATAGCACATTGCTGTGCTTCCAAATCCGTGGGACCCCCCTCCTTTTCCATTAATTTACAATTCATGCCATTCAACTCTTATATATATACTATATACACTATTATATAGTTATTTCAAATTACGGGGTATTACAACGTATATACAGGTACATGTGATGATTACAGAAGGAACTTGATGATTAGACTCTCTAGAAAAAAATGCTACAACTATTTCTTTATCACTAGGGTTAGCAAACGGGTCGACTGGGGTCGAACCTGTCCGGGTTGGAACCCAACTAGGGCAGGTTCAGGTCGGGTCTGAGTGGCAACCGGGCCGGGTCAGAATTATAAAAACTCGACCCGGCCATCCCGCGAACCCATTCGGGTCCAACCCGGGTCAGGTCGGATCGCGGGTTGGCCCATCTATTTTTTATATTAAAAAAATGTAATTTTAATAATAATAAAAAATGTAATAATAATAATAATAATCAAAGAGTGAAATTGCCAAAAAAAAGTTGTATATATTATTAATATGATTTCAATTTATACAAGTTTCCCAATTTGTAATAAGAAACAAATATTTTCTACAAATTTGCTTTATACAATAACTAATTTCTTCGATACAATTTCAATTTTCTTCAATTATCCTAATTTTTTATAACAAACAAAGATTTTATACAATTTTTTATACATTTACAATTTTCTTCAATTTGTTGGTCTTCAATTTGTTATTGTTGTTGTTGGTCTTCAATTCTTCATGTTGGTTGCTATTGTTGTTGTTATTCTTCCGGCGAGTTGCTTCCACTTGTAGACGTGTCGAATCCTTTTTCTTGAGTCCTATCTTCGGCCTTCATCCAGTCTTCCTTGTGGACGAGCATCTCCAACGATTGGGGCTTCAAGCGATTCCTGTAATCGGTTAGAACCCTGCCACTTGTAGAAAATGCACTTTCTGAAGCAACTGTAGAGACAGAATGAGTTAGCAGATCCTTAGCCATATATTTAAGAATACTATAAGTATGTTCATGGTCTTTCCACCAATGTAAAATATCAAGTGTAGAAGTAAAACTTTCAGAATCTTGTTGATTATACCAATATAATTCATTTGGTTGATTAGTCCTAGGTTTTTTTATTGAAGTTGTGCAAGTAAATTAAATGTGGCATCATCTAATTTATTCTTACCCTTAACTCTAGAAATAGCAGAAGAATAACTAACTAAAGTAGTACTACTAGAAGAAAAACTTCTATCATAAAATCATACAAGTTATTTAATGTCGCTTCAAATTTAGCTAAAAATGTTTCTAAATCAATTCCAGAATCATCTTCCCCAAGAAAATTTAAAAAAATTTCAATCAAACTCTTCGTACCTTCTGATTTGATATGAGGATCCATCATAGTAGCAATGCAATACCATATAGGAGGAGGATTAAAATACTTCAAAAATTTGGTGTATGCAGGTTTCACAATATGACCAATAAAAGCATCATCGATCATTTCTTTGAAAGTTTGCATCATAGTAACTATTGAAATAAAAATGCTACTAGAGGTAGATTCATAAGATTTTGAAATTTTGAATGATGCGGTTTTAAAATGTTCTAAAAATTTTAATAAAGATTCGGCATAAAACCAAGCTTGGAGAGTTATTTCAAAATTTGGCATATTTTTGCCATACAAAAATCATTTATACATGCTTTATATTCAGTAACAACATGTAGCAAATCAAAAGTAAAGTTCCATCGGTGTTTAACATCCTTTGGAAATTTTCTAAAATGTACATTTTAAAGCTTACACCAAGCTTTCCATTCTTAAAATATAGGGTCACTTAATGCAATAAAATGTACACAATTTCTAATGTTAACTATATATGGTTCAGCTATTTTTAATGCATCTTGAACACATAAATTTAAAATATGACATGCACATCTAACATGAAAAATATTGTCAGATGGAGGGTTTAATGCAGTTTTTAATATACAAATTGATGCATTGTTGTTAGATGCATTATCAAAACTTATACACATAATTTTATCACAAATATAAAAAACATCAAAAATTTCTAAAATACGATTTGCAATTTCATTATCATTATGGAGATAGGACAACGCGGCAAGTGATATGATCCTTTTTTGAATAATTCAATCACTGTCAATCCAATGATAAGTTATTCCCATCATTGGAATATTGTTGCAACTCGTCTAACAATCGGAAGTTAAAGAAACTCTACAAGTTAAACTCCATAAAATGGCAATCAAAACTTCTCTCATTTCATTGTACATTTTAAAACAACCAGACTTCAAAGTATTCCTAGGGATTCTTTTAAAATGCGGGTTTAATGCAGTTTGATTAAAAGTTTCTAAGTCCCTACTCTCGGAACAGGAAAATGGTAACTCTTCCTTAATTACTAGTCGGGTCATTTCCCGACGAACAAGTTCGGGATCATAAGGGTGGCTATCAACTCGACCGGTCTTAGGGTGGATTTTTTGTTGGCCGGGTAAGTCTACAAGAAGTTCCTTGTGTACATTTTGGATGTATCGTTTTATTGTACCTGTCCCCTCACCCTTCTTCCATTTGTATGCTTTCGAACAAGTTTTACAAATTTTTATACCTACACCCGGATTTTCTTCGTCGGAAACATAATCATAAAATTTGTGACAATCATTAGTTTCCCCTCTAGTTTTCCTACTACTACTTGGTTGTGTTGTTTCGGTTGCTTGTGTTTGTTGTTCTTCTTCTATGTCTATGTCTCCCACAAACACATCGTGTGTACTAATGTGTCCAGGCATAGGGTACTCTTCGGCGAGCTCATTTTGTGGGTGTAATACCCTGATTTTTCAAATATATGAAAGATTATTTACTTTTACACGTGGTGTGCACGTGTAATATTTTGACTATTATTTTCAACATGATGAATAAGAATATTTTCTATAAAGCATTTTTTTTTACTAAAGCCCAAATGATAGTTTACTTATTTTTCTTTTAAATATTATCTTGGCCCAATTAATTTTAGCCCATGGAATTAAACCCTTTTATTAATTTCTACAACTTGTAATGTGTAGCATCTTTTTTTAGACTTGTCATGGTGTACAAGTTCTTGTAGGGTGATTTGTGCATACACGTACATGTTGCATACACGTGTAGAACACATCCTTTTGTTGGCCGGATTGGGTGAAGTAGTGGGTATGAGTTGTGGGAGGTTATTTAGGGTGTGGGTGGTTTTTACAACTCCCTAGTGCATCCTAGCCTTTGATCCATTAACCATTTACTGAATCCTAGCCCTCCATCTCACTCCTTTTGGTGTATAAATACCCCTCTCATCCATTGTCCTTTTACACTAAGATTATTTTATAAGATTTTTATTGTGAGAGAGTTGTGTGTGGAGACCGGGCATCATCCTCTGGAGATTTTCAGCAAGGAGCAAGGAGCAAGGAAGGTGTGTTGCATTAAGGAGCTTTTCTGGACTTCGATTACTTCGTCAATAAGGTGGGTGTTTCTCAGGACTTCTAAAGTAGAAAATGTGCCATGTTTGTGATGATTGCTATTATGCTCATGAGCAGTAAATTCAAACGTACTAGAATTGCATGAGTATGTTTATGATGATATTGTGGAAGACTGTAAACAGTGATGAATTGGGTCTGTACAGTCGACTGTCGTTGGATAAGTCGACTGGTACGAGACATCCGTTATATATTTTGTTAGAAAGTTTCGTTGACATATATGTGTACAATTAGAATGAAGTAGTAAAGCTAACTCATATCCTTCATGATGTACATGACTGAGGAGACATGAACATATGGAAAAAGAACTAGAGATGATTAATAAAACTAAGAATGATCTATGCAGTCGACTTGTGTTATGAACAGTCGACCGATGCATTGTTTAAACTATGAATAATCCAGTAGTTCATGAAATGAGGTATTTTTCCCATTGTGTTATTCTAGTGTAATGGATTGAGATTAATATTTTCATCTCTGCATGAAAGTTATGAACAAGTATAAATGCATGTTTAAACACTTCCTTGAAGAAAAGACAATGTTAGTTACTTGAAATTCCATACTGCGATATTACTGTACAATTAAGAAATTTCGTGTCTATGAAATATGAAAGTATGTATATTGTGATTTGACACCATGTTGCATGTACTTGTAAAAAAAAAAAGATAATCCTTTAAATTGAAATGTGAATCTGTCCAGTCGACTTAATGCGAGTAGCAAGTCGACTGAGCTGAACATAGAAATGTACTATTAAAAACCCCCAGGACAGACGACTGATGGATAACAGTCGACTGTCACATGAATGATTTTTGAACATAGAAAGCTGCGGAACAGCCGACTGGTCATATGCAGCAGTCGACTCTCTCGAGTGTTTATGAAGAACTTGTATTTGACTGTACAAGTCGACTTGAATGTTCCAAGTCGACTGTCCAGAGTGTCTTTTGATATGGCACAGAATCTTATTTCAGTTTATATTGAAGATTGTGAACCTCGTGATTAATGTTGATAAACTCTATTCTGTTGTTGCATGAATTTTACATGAAATGAATCATAGTTTTGAATTGAGATTTACATGAAATGAATCATAGTTTTGAATTGAGAATTACATGAATATGAAAGTTAAGAACATGATATGCTGAGGCAATGAAAAATGAATTCATGAGTTAGAAATGCTCAGATTGGAAATTGTGAATTGGAAATTGAACAAAAGAGTAGCTAAGTCTCCCCCGGCAATGGAAATGAAATGAATTTGAAAAGAAAGACCAAGGTTGGTCATGTATAAATGAAATGAATAAGTCCGTTTTAGTGGAGAGGCTAACTCTAGAGCTTGATTTTTATTCATGATTCTAATAATTAATACATAGTGGAGATGTGATGAAAGTGAGAGAAAACATAAGTATGAGAACTAGAGTTTACGGTGCGGGTGTGTGAGCCACAGAATGCATGCTTGATGAGTCAAGACATGGCGTGGGGTTCCCCTCCAGGGTCCAGTGCACGTGCTTGTACTCATAGATCATCTAGGATACTCACCGTAATTACAGTAGTAGATTAAGTCATGGCGAGGGATTGAACCCTACAAAAATGAAGGACGATTAAGAGGCTTGCCCTCAGACCTATGTAGTATGGGATGCATAGAATCCGAACAAGTGCGCATTAGTGTCATATAAATCAAGAAATTGCATTAAGGTTTAAGTGCACAATCACAACACGACATCATTAAGATTTCCCTCTTTTCTTTTATTTTGAATGTGAACAAGTTTGTGATCTGTTAAGAAATGAGAATCGTTATACTATTTCTGGCATAGAGAGGATGGCCATGTATAATTATCCTCGGTTGAATAAATTGACGTACCGACAGTTTGTATGCAGGATAGATGACATGTTAAAGGTTAAAGAGGAATGGATGCATAAAGATTTCACCATGTTATTGTATATTTATTCAAATGCTGTATATTTTTACTTCCGCTGTGCAAATGAAAAGTGTAATATGATGTAAACTCTGATGTAAAGTGAAAAGTTTTAATTCCTTGTAAAATTGTACTGAAGAAAGTGAAAAGATCCTGTAGAACATCTCGAATTCAGTGTATTTGGGATTCGGGGCGTTACAGTGGGACAATAGGAGCATACGAGAAGTGCCAGTGGAATCTTGTCCACTTTGGCTACGACCGCTACCTCGTGATCTAGACATGTTGATATAGTAGTATATGTAAAAAAATTAAATACAATCTAAGCGAGATAAGTTTTTAAAAGAAATCTAGAAAACAATAGGAGGGTTGTGAGAAAGAAGATCAAAAAACCAATAAACAAATATGATACAATAAATTTACACTACAAAAAATATATCAAGACAATTAGAGGGTTGTGAAATTTTGATACCGTACTTCGCAGATACTCGTTTATAGAATGTGAGCGAAAATAAAAGTAGAAGTAGAAGTAGAAATTCGGACTCGTATATAGAAAGAAAGAGAGCTTCTTTGTTGGAGCCTTGGAGGAGTTGAAGAATTGAAGTAGACGTAGTTGAATGTTGAATTTGATACGATCGTAATTTTTTGCTTCTATGTTGCTAGCTTCTTTGTTGACAAAATTTCAAACAATTGAGATTGAATTGAGTAGTAGTAGTAGAGAGAGTAAGAGAATAAGGTGTGAAATTTTTAGAGTGGTTTAAGGGGTATATATAGAGGGAAAAAAAACCCGGCTAAAATAACCGCTAGCTGTTTTTTTTGCCGTTGGACCCACGGGTCGAACGGTTCAAAACCTGTGGGTTGACTCGCGGGTTGGTGGGCGGGTTGGGTACTGTTCACCGGGTTGACTGGCCGGGTTCGACGGGTTGGAAACCCAAATTAGATGAACCGAGTCGAACCGCTTAGACTCGCTGGTTCGACCCGGACCCGAACCGTATCTTAACAGACCGGGTTTTGGCAGGTGGGTCGCGAGTCAGCCTGACCCGGTTGCCAACCTTATCTACCACCTCATTATAATAAACTGTTTATTGCATTGTTTATTCTCGGGTATTTAACTCGAATTTCTTGTATCTCAGATATCGGTTATTGTATTCTAGCATTGTTCATGTGATTATTATTATTGTCCGTATTGTTAAGCTTACTGGCATTGTATAACATATGGATGATATGAGTTGGTATACTTATATCTTTTGTTGGGCCTCAATTGCTTACCCGTACTTCTGTGTAGTGGGAAGCGGGGCGTGACAACTAAGCTTACTATTCGGTAGATTTATATTAGAATTTGCAAGTTATTAAGATAATGGTCAATTAAATCTATTTCTATTATAAAAGCAAGAATAAGAAGAAACAAATCTGTCCAGAGCCAATCTTAACCCTTCGTTCATTTTGTTGATTAAACTGATCAAAGGCTATTATTAATTTGTGATCGTTTATTTAGTTTTTATATTTAAAATTTAAAACTAAATATAAATAATAATAAATAACCCCACTTTCTTCCTCCCTCTCCCTCTCCCTCTCGTGTACGCCTCCTTCCAATCTTTCTCAAAAGCCTAACCCTAACAACTCCAATCTCTCTCAAAACCCAAATCCTACCCCCAATTTCTCTCCCGATCCTGACGCCTCTCCTCGAAACCCCCAATCCCTCCGATTCCCCCAACTCTAACCCCTATATCGCCTCTCCTCCTCCGGCACTGCTGCCACCACCGCCGCCGACGTCGTTCTCACCATCCTTTCGTCACTTCGGAATTGCCCTCCCATCATCGCAGTACAACCACTTTCAGCCTCCTCCCCTCTTCGCCACGACAATTTTTTTTTGTTCTGGGTTTAATTTGATAGATAAATTTGTTATTATTCGG
The DNA here is from genome assembly GCA_017893485.1 of Hemerocallis citrina. Lineage (NCBI taxonomy): Eukaryota > Viridiplantae > Streptophyta > Magnoliopsida > Asparagales > Asphodelaceae > Hemerocallis > Hemerocallis citrina. Next base: position 136,916,330 of record CM030366.1, on the reverse strand, counting down.
CTCTAATTTGGATTATATCTTGCCATTGTAATGGATCCTTCACAAATTATACAACTAGATCATTAATTATGTTGTGACCACAAATAGGAAAATTTGATCTAAAATAGTGAACTTTGTATAAAACATTGCTGGATTATGATTCATGTATGGCATTAAAATATGTAGTGATGGATCTGGACAATTGAGATAAGGAATTGGGATAGAGACCCCGGTTATAAATCACATCTGCATATTAATATTTATGTTGTGCAGGACTGAGGATTGTGTTTAGGATAATTCGCATAAGAAAATGAAAAACATAATCTGTTATAATATCCATTGAACTGAAATGCATTTATTATTTCAATTTGAAACTTGATATTGTTGAAATAATGGTGAATCCTAATTATTACAAGAGAAATTGAAAATTTTGGAAATGTAGTTGCATTAAGGATAATGATGAACATCAATATGAAGTCCAGCATGCATGAATGGAGATTACCCATGAAAGCATTAATTTTTCAACAAGAAATATGACCTAAATTTCAAGTTATGTATCATAATAGATTACTGGATGCTTGTTCTTATAATCTGTTCTTGGCAAAAATTAAGAGATTAAGCTTGAGTAATTAGGTTAAGTCTATCAAAGACTGCTAATAATTAATCTGACGTTCATAGCAACCACATGTATCATATAATTGATTGATCAGTTCCCATATTATAGGACTTCCATGATATTTTTTATTATATTTTAAAAGGACTTCCAAAATCTTTTGGTTAGACAGGGGTTGGACTTAATTTATTCGCTGCTTGAGAATTCAAACATTGAGCTAATAAGTACTCAAGCTTTCTTCAGTCTTGGTGTCGACGTCGGCTTTTTAGTATCAATGGCGAGCATCTTGATAGCTTCTTAAAAGGTTCCTCTCTCAACTCTTGGATGAAATGATTAATGGAATTGCATGTTCTTCAATTTATAGCCTAAACAATATGATTGGTTCAAATCATACATGCACATATATGGAAAAAATTCCTATTCACGTTCCTTAATTCTAATTTGATTTTGTCCATAATCATACACTTCACTAGGAAAAAAAAAGGGTTATGGTGAAGAGTAGGAGTGGCCAATTGACACGTATGAAGGAATCAATGTTGGACTTATCTGATCCGTTAATTTTGAGATATTTGAAAAAGTACAATCTCTTTCATCAATTCTAATTTAATTTTTCCATAATCATTCCCTTCCTTTAAAAAGTTGGACATATGCTATAACTTTTCATTTTGAAAAATCAAAAAACGGGTTATGGTGAAGAGTAGGAGTGGCCAATTGACACGTATGAAGGAATCAATGTTGGACTTATCTGATCCGTTAATTTTGAGATATTTGAAAAAGTACAATCTCTTTCATCAATTCTAATTTAATTTTTCCATAATCATTCCCTTCCTTTGAAAAGTTGGACATATGCTATAACTTTTCATTTTGAAAAATCACCTAACTAATTATACTTTGGAAGCACCGATTCAATCTTTCTATATATTTTCTTTGCTGCATTCACTTCCGGGTCCGGGTCTGAGTCCGAGTCTATTGATTATGTTCTTTATGGTGCCCCATAATTTTCTTCCCGTAACCCTGATTTGTCCATGAGAGTTGTTTCCTTTTCTCTCTGTGTGCGTCATACTTATATATATATATATATATATATATATATATATATATATATATATATATATATATATATATAAAATGAGTATAAGTATATTAGTTATATATTAGTACATTATTGTATAGTAAATATATACAAAAATAGACAAATGTAATATATATATGAGGTGGTTGTGTTCCATGTGTTGTGTTGTTCAAAATTTTATATTTTAATAGTATTCCCCTTCAATGTGTTGTTGGAAAAAAAATTCAATTTCTAACAGTTTTGAGTTTGTCTACATCAATTTGAGGGCTAGAAAGTCCAATAAAGATTTTTTTTTTAAAAGAATTTTATCATAATGTTATATGAGTAAAAACAATATATATCATAACTCTATATTGTTTGTATGTGAATATGTTCTATTAATTAATCTGGTTTATATCAATGTTATATTAATTTATCTTGCTAAAATTTTGAAGATGGAAATTCAAGCGAAGAGAGACTATAATAGAAGATGTGCTAACATGACTCTTGAGCAAAGAAAACGTAAAAATCATTCTTCAAATGACAAACCTGACAATAAAAGGCAAAGGAAGAAAAGTTTTTTGTTGACGGCTCAACTCAATACATCAAATTTTATAAATGAAGGTCAGTAGCAACTACTTTTGAGTTTGTATTAGACTAACATATTTAAATCCAAAAACTAACTCAATAATTTATTAAAACAGATTGCACAATAAACAATATCATCAATGAAAATGATGACCATGATCCTTCATGCTCTGAATTACATATATTGGAGAAGCCTCGTTTCTGCGCTTATTGTTTTGCAAAAGTATTTCAATTTGAGACTCCAGCATTTTGTTGCTATAACCGACAAATTAAGGTGAGTCCTAATGTTGCACCTGAACCATTAAAAGTTTTATATACTTCTTTGGATGAGGAATCAAAAGAATTCACAAATAAAATACATGCTTACAATAGAATATTCTCTTTTACTGTAACCCCTGTTTTCCCAAAATTGTATTTTCTGTGTATTTTCGGTATTTTAAATTTTCGTAAATTAGTTTTCCGCTTTCGAACTATTTTTGTTAAAATGTATTATTGGATCTCCTATTAAAATCTGTTTTCAATCAATAATGTTATTTGTAACCATTTTCTATGATTTTCATTTTTGTTATTATTACTACTATTATTATTATTATTACTACCATTATTATTTTTATCATTTGCTTATTATTATTATTATTATTATTATTATTATTATTATTATTATTATTATTGATATTTTTGACTGGTTATTAAAAATTAATTTTTATCTACTAACTGTATTGTAGTCTTTTAAATAAATTATATTTTTGTATTGCAACTTACATTTTTATTATAAACAATTTTTTATTTGTTATTTTATTTTTTTATTGAATTTTTAAAACTCTAATGGATATTTAAATCCACCAATAACCCAAATACCCATTTAATACACCATATCCATTATCCTATACCCGTTGACTCTAAATTACCCATTATAACTACCCCATACCCTATTACAGACCCAAACCCGTTTACTATCCCCAAAACCTAACTACCCCATTACCCATCTTAAACCCGTTACCCTAATAACCCTACCCATTCTCCCCTCCCCTAAACCCTAAAACCATCCTATATTACCCACCCTGTTTACCCACCTCTTCACCTCCCACCAGCCGCCTTCCCCTGCTGCTTCATCTCCCTTCCCCTACCTCCTGACCTATCTCCTGTCTACCCTATCAACTGTTGGATCCTGTAGGAAAGGCAAGAAATACTAGAGGGGGGTGAATAGTGTTGTATAGAAAAGAATTGCGAAATTGAAAGTTATCTTCTGTCCAGTCGACTGGGGCGTCAAAGTAGAAGAGTATTTTTGAGACTAGTCTAATAAGACGACTTAAATAGGAAAGACAGTCGACTTGCCAGAAGAGTTTTTAAGACGAATGTTATATCAGTCTGATCAGTCGACTTAGGATGGAGATCCAGTCGACTTACCAGAAAGATTTCGAGAAAACTGAAATGCAAGTAATGAAAAGAGTTCAAAGAGATACAACCACAGAGATACCAATTACAGAGTACACACGATGTATCCTGGTTCGGTCCTCCCGACCTACATCCAGTCCCCAAGCAACCTACTTGAGATTTTCCACTATTCTTGAAAATATATAAGAATACCCTACGGCGTTAGACAACAACCTTGTCCAATCCGTAGTCCTCTCTCACCACTAGAGAGAGCAAACCCACTCTTCCACCAGGAGTGAAAAACTGACTCTACACCCTAGAGTCCTACTCTCCAACCGAGAGGAACCACTCTCACAACAGAGAGTAAAAGAAAACAATAAAGATGTTTACAATCAACCTATAGCCTTGTAGTGTTTGTGATTTTGCAAGTGGCTATTCGGTCAACTTCTGAATTCAGTCCAAAAAGAATTCGATGTTATGCTGGACTGAAATCACAGAACCAAGACTTAGAGATTAGAGTGCTTTGTATGAAAAACTTTTTCTCTTGAAAGCAAAAATACTTAATCTTTTCTCAAATTGGAACCTTTCCATGGTGATTCTAAGGCTCTATTTATAGAGTAGAATCCCTGGACGTTGTGGAAACAGTTCCTACAACTGTTTAACAACGGATATAATTTTTTTAAATTCGAAAATACAAGTTTTGAAATCAGTAAACTGTCGAAACGACTTGAACAGTCGACTGGGTTGCCGTTATGAGTCGACTGGCTACAGTTTGAAGAATATCAGACAGTTTTGTATAGACTCAGTCGACTGGTCCTTAACGGCAGTCGACTGGTACTCAACAGCTGATCTAGTTCAAGCTGTTTCGACCTTTAGATTTTGTAAAACACACAGTTATAAAATTATGTGTGAGTGTGTGTGTGTGTGACAAGGCTGTACATCAATCTAAGACTCAACAAAGAGAAAAATTACATTTTTTTTACAAGACACAAAATAAAAGACATTTAAGCTTTGGTCTTGACTTGAGTCTTGAGTCGTGAGTGAAGCTTTAGCCATTGTCTTTGTATGAAGCTTTGTTTGATTATTGATCATTCTTCAATTTTAGAACATTGTGACTTGCTTGATCAATTTGCATTGAGGCCTTTGTGTATCATACATGATAAACTTTGATACAACCTGCAATATATGAGAAATAGCACAACAAACTTTGCATTGTGTTGTAATCATCAAAATCAAGAATCAACATTCTCCCCCTTTTTGATGATGACAACACAATAGATTACAATAATGGGAATAAATATTACACATGCTCCCCCTATTCAGTGTGCAACATGCATAGGTTTAAAAAACATGCACAAAGATATGCTATTCGACATGCATAGGTTTAAAAAACATGCACAAAGATATGCTACGCAACATGCATAGGTTTAAAAAACATGCACAAAGATATGCTATTCAAAACAAAACAACACATAACAAAGCAACACATACTAGCTCTTTTTGTCCCCCTTTGTCATCAACAAAAACAACAACAAAAAATAGGAGGAATAAAAAATATAGCAATGCAAGAGAACAAAAGATAACAAACAAAGCCAAGTTTTAGACATAAAATAAAACTAATCCAAGTTTATACATGGAAACTTAAAAGGCAAAGTTCAAAAAATTACATAAAAGTAGAAAATATATTACAATAGAAAAAGCAGCTCATCAATCTTCTTTATCGTCATCTTGGCCACCATGAGAGGGAGGAGGAAATTGAGTGGTGAACAGGTGGGTAAGATGAGAAACATTCGTCTCAATAACATCTTGACGATCTATGAGGTAATTAACAGCATGATAAATGCTGTGAGGATCATCATAATCTGCTATAGGACGAGAGGAACTAGAGGCTGAAGACGGACGGGCTGAAGAAGCTAAAGGAACAGGAGGGGAAGTCCTAGAAGGAGACCTAGGTGGAGAAGAGAGAAGCTTCATGCATGCTAAACTTGCACGATTAAAAGACTCATAGTGGTTTACTACATTTGTCTCAGCATCGAGATCAATGCCATAAGCACCAAAGACGTGAGTAAGAAAGGCACCAAAAGGAAGAAATGAAGTCTGAGCCTTATGAAGCATAGAGAAGATGACACGACCCCAATTGATATTAATTTTGCCAAATATTGCATAAACGGCTTGTTGCAACTCCATGGAATACTGATTATAACTCCCTGTTTTGGGAATAATATTATATGATATTATGCGTGCAACGAGCTTAGTAATAGGGGTAATGGACCTATTGGACATAGGAGGCCCATGATTCAGCAAAATAAATTTTAGACAAAGTGGAGGCATCATTCATCTCAACATCTCCTAAATCAATCCCTTCATCAACCAAACCCAAAATGAGATTGATTCTTTCGGAGGTGAGTTTCATCCTTTTATTTTTGACAGAAGTATAGACAAAAATCTCACTACCATCTTTCGATTGAACAACTCTCATATTTATATAAAACAAATAGATGAGTTGAGGGTAATAGTAGGGTTGATTTACTAAGGACAAAAACTTATATAATCCACATTGTTGAAACAATGGGATGAGAGTAAACCTATCAAGATCGGAAAAATTGACAAAACGGCCCGGAAAAATCATAATGGAACACATAATGTACCATTTTTCAACAAGGTCAGGACTTCTAAGATATTGGAGATAGTCTCGAGAAGGTTGCTCACCCTCTACATGAGAGGTTTTAGATCTCTTTGGAGCCATGAATAAAAACTACACAAACAAAAAGAGGGAAGAAAGTATACCAACAAAGAGACTCTAGAAGAATCAAAATAGCTTCAAGTGGACTTGAACACCACAAGAAATCAGAGGAGTTGGAGCTTCAAATGACTGGAAATCGACAGCAGCAGCAGTCGACTTATCTTCTTCAGATCGGGGAGACAAGGATAAGGTAAAAGTGAAAGTAATGGGATAGGTTTAGGGTTTTTACATAGGAATGTATGGCTGAGATCAAGAAGAGGGATAGCAACGGCTTAGATATGGTCAAAGAACAGTAAAAAAGTGAACAGTCGTCTCAAAAGATGTGCCGAAATTCGAATTTGAAGAAAACTGATTCGCGACAGTCGATTGGTCTTAGAGGGCAGTCGACTTAGTCGAGAACAAAATAAAAAAACGAACATAGCACTAATACAACTCGTCAATCGACTGGGTACTATGCACAGTCGACTGTCCAGAGCATAAACTCAGACAAAAACTTAGAAAAATAAAGATACTTGGCAGTCGAATGAAAAATACTTATAAGTCGACTTACTAGAGAAAAATTCAAGAAACATCATGAAAACTACAAATCCTTAGTTCTCTCCTTAAGGTGATAAATGTGTCTTTCTTAAGTGGTTTAGTAAAGATGTCAGCTATCTGTTTATCAGTAGAAATAAAGTCTAAAGAAATATCTCCCTTTAAAACATGATCACGTAGAAAATGATGTCGAATATCAATATGTTTCGTACGTGAGTGTTGAAACGGATTTTTAGATAAGTTAATGGCATCGGTATTGTCACACATTATAGCGGTCTTTGAAAAAGAAATACCATAGTCTAATAGGGTTTGTTTCATCCACAAAATTTGGGCACATGCCAAACCTGTAGCGATATATTCAACTTCTGCAGTAGATAGAGATGCCGAATTTTGCTTCTTACTGCACCAAGAGACTAGTGAATGTCCCAAAAAGTGACATGTCCCACTAGTGCTCTTGCGATCAGTTTTACTACCGGCAAAATCCGCATCACTATATGACAAAAGTTGAAAGTTATCGGTGCGTGGATAAAATAGACCATGTTCAGACGTGCCTTTAAGGTATCTTAAAATACGTTTCACAGTTTTTAAGTGAGACTCTTTAGGACTTGACTGATATCTAGCACACAAACATACACTAAACATAATGTCCGGTCTACTAACAGTTATATATAAGAGTGAGCCAATCATACCTCGATAGAGTTTTTGATCGACACTCTTACCTGATTCATCTTTGTCAAGTATAGTGGTAGTAGCCATAGGTGTGGTCTTACTACTCGTGCTATCCATGTTAAACCGTTTGAGTAATTCCTTAGCATATTTTCCTTGATTAATAAATATGCCATTATGTGACTACTTAATTTGCAGTCCAAGGAAATAGTTGAGTTCACTCATGTGACTCATCTCAAACTCTTTTTTCATGGTGTTAGCAAACTCTTGACAGAGATTACTATTAGTAGAACAAAAAATTATGTCATCTACATATATTTGTATAATCAAGATATCTGTCTTTATTCTCCTAATAAACAGTGTAGTGTCTACTTTACCTATTTCAAAACCCATTTCTAAAAGAAAAGTCTTCAATTGATCATACCAAGCACGTAGTGCTTGTTTAAGACTGTATAAAGCATTTTTCAATTTAAAACGTGGTTTGGAAATTTTTCATGTTCGAAACCTGGTGGTTGCTTAACATAAACATTTTCCTTTATAAATCCATTAAGAAAATTACTTTTAACATCCATATGAAAGAGTGTAAAATTCATAAAACATGTAAAAGATAATAAGATGCGGATTGATTCTAATCTAGCAACAGGGGCATATGTTTCATCAAAATCCATGCATTCTTCTTGATTATATCCTTGTGCAACTAGTCTAGCTTTGTTCCTAACAACTTGTCCTGATTCATCTAATTTATTCTTGAATACCCATTTGGTACCAATTATAGTATGATCAGGGGGTCGTGAAACTAAATTTTATACATCATTCCTTATAAATTGGTTTAACTCATCTTGCATGGCATTTATTCAAAACTCATTCTCATAAGCTTCTTGTATATTATTCGGCTCAAAATCCGATAAGAAAGCTGTGTGAGTGAACATGTTAACATGTGATCTTATCTGAATACCATGTGAAATGTCACCAATTATTAAGTCATGAGGATGATCTCTAACTTCAACAAAAGATTTTGGTAAAGTTGGAGACATCACAACAGGATCAGTCGACTTGACCAATAAATCAGTCGACTGACAGCAGTCGACTTGACTTCCTTATCGGTCCACTTATCCGCAAGGCTAGTTTGCTCTAAAGATGTAATTACTTTATTTAAAGGTGATGAATCAATTTCATCATCTTCAATTAAAGTCGATGAAGACATAGATTCATCAAATGCAACATGCATGGATTCTTCAATAGTCATTGTTGACTTGTTGAAGATCCTATATGCCTTACTCCTATCTGAGTATCCTATAAAGATACCCTCATTAGATCTAGGATCAAACTTATCTAAATTATCCTTAGTGTTCAGAATAAAACACTTACATCCAAATATTTTGAAGTAAGAGACCTTAGGAATTCTATCAAAAAATAACTCATAACATGTTTTCTTTAGTTTAGGCCTAATCAAAATTCTATTTAAAACATAACAAGCTATAGCAATGGCTTCAGCCCAAAAATACTTAGGTAAATTGCTTTCAACAAGCATGGTACGTATATATTCTTGCAAAGTCCTATTCTTCCTTTCAACCACTCCATTTTGTGGTGAAGCTCTAGGAAATGCAAACGAATGAGTTATACCATTATTGTTGCAATATTCTGCAAACGTTTCATTTTCAAATTCTCCACCATGATTACTTCTAATAGTGACTATGGTTAGAGACCTTTGATTTTGAATTCGTTTACAAAAATTAGCAAATTCTACAAAAGCATCGTTCTTATGTTTTAAAAAGAAAATCCAAGTGAATCGTGAAAAATCGTCTACTAAAACAAATACATACCTACTTTATTTAAAGAAGCAATTCTTGTAGGGCCAAATAAATCTATGTGGATTAATTCGAGCAGCCTACTAGTAGAAATTATTTCTTTTGTTTTAAAAGTAGATTTAATTTGTTTACCTAGTTGACATGCATCACATAACATATTCTTTTTAAAGGATAGTTTTGGCAGCCCTTTAACTAGGTTGTATTTAGACAATTTAGAGAGATTTTTCATATTCACATGGCCAAAACGTTTATGCCATAGCCAAGAATTATTATTAGAAGCTACTAAGCAAAAATAATTCGAAAAATCATATGCCTTTAAACATAGTTCATAAATGTTATTTTTCCTAAATCCTTGAAAAATTATATTTTGCATGGTAGAATCATAAATTAAGCATGCATCTTTTTCAAACATGATTTTATAACTCTTATCATATAGTTGGCTAATACTCAACAAGTTATGCTTAAGTCCACTAACTAATAAAACATCTTCTATAGAAGGGTTAATGTACTTACCGACCATACCAATTCCAATGACCTTTCCTTTGTTGTTGTCACCAAAAATGACTGTTCCTCTATCAAAGTCTTGAATGGAAGATAGGAGGTTGGCATGACCAGTCATGTGCTTTGAGCAACTGCTGTCAAGTATCCAACGATCTTTCTTAGGTACCTATAAAAAATTCAATGTGAATATGGTACCCTTTTCATTGGGTCCAAAATAGATTAGTTTTTGGGAAACCAAATCCAAGAAGAGTTTGATTTTCCACCAAATGCAGAAATATAGTTAACAGAATTACATACAGTAAGCATATATGTATTAATGTAAGCAATTCTATCTTTCGGACTCAGGTTGACTGGAACCCATACATTTTTGCTCTGTCTAGTCGACTTTACAGTACCTTTCAGTCGACTGTGAGGTAGTATAGGTCAATTTATCTGAGGTGTTTGTCTCGTTGAATGAGACTCAGTACCTCTGGACAGGCGACTTATGGTTGGGTTCAGTCGACTCGTCTGAACTATAGATTTGCGTTTATCATGAAAACTTAAAGTTTTAGGCTTTTCAAAAAACTCATACAGTTTATGCTTAACATTGGAAATAGATACAGTTTTATTTATATTAGTGTTCTTAGAAGCATGAGATTTTTCAAGAGATTTTTGAAAACCAAGTCCAAACCTTTTATTGGATTGAACTTGATTTTGAAGAACATCATTTAAATTCTCCTTTCCTTTATTAAATTTAGATACAATCTTGGATATCTCTTCATAATCTTTCTTAAGGGACACAAGATCTATATCTAAACTAGAAAGACAAGAATTTAAAGATTTCACTTCTTTATCAAGGTTAAGATTCTCTTGAGAAAGTATTTGATTAACTTTCTCCAAGTTCTTAACTCTAATTTTTTCTTTTTTTAGTTCTTGAAAAATCTCGTCGAAAGCATCAAGTAAATTATTAGAGTCATAGTCATTACTTACTTAATTTTGAGACGCCATAAAAACACACATTAGCAATCTCGTTTGTCTCTTCATTTTCTTCTTCCGATGAAGAGTCGCTATCATCCCAAGTTGCTTGATATGCCTTTTTGTTCTTCATGAACTTGTTCTTTGTGTACTTGTCCTTCTTGAAGTTCGACGCCTTTCCCTTAGATTTCACGTTCTCTAGTGGGCAATCCTTGTTCATATGGTCTGTTTTGTTACACCTGAAACAAGTTGGAGGTTCATTAGATTCTTTAGATTTTGAATTAAACTTACCTTTCCTTAGGAACTTTTTGAACTTTCTCGTAAACATGCAATCTCTTCCTCATCTTCTTCTTCATCCTCGGAGTCCGACATAGCCTTGAATGCTAGTGTCTTCTTCTTGGATTGTTGAGGTTCTTGATCCTTCTTGCGCTCTTCAAGTTGTACCTCATATGCCATAAGATTTTCTACAAGATTCTCAAGAGAAAGTTGTGTTAAATCGTTGGCATCTTCTATGGCAGTGGTCTTCTTCTCCCATTCGGGGGTTAGTGAACGAAGGACCTTCCCCACCTTTTCAGTTTGACTGTACTTCTTCCCAAGCACCACAAGTGAATTTGTGATGTCTGTGAACCTTGAAATCATCTAAGACACATTCTCGTTCTCCTTCATGCGGAACATTTCGAACCTGTGAACAAGAACAGATATTTTAGATTCTTTTACTCTATTTGTTCCTTCATGAGTTACCTTGAGTATGTGCCAAATTTGATGTGCGGTTGTTGTATTGGACACACGGTTGAACTCCTCCTTTGTAAGGGCACAAAATAGCGCATTCATCGCCTTTGCATTGTTCATTGTTTGGTTCTTCATGTCGTCGTTCCATTGTGCATATGGAATGGTAGGAGCGGTGTACTCGGTCTCTGTCATGTTCCATATTTCATAGTTGATGGACTGAAGGTAGATCTTCATTCTACACTTCCAATAATTATAATTGGTTCCATCGAAGAGGGATGGCATTTGTGTAGATTGGCCTTCATGGTATTGATTTGCATTAGAAGTAGTTGCCATTGCATTCAATCAGACTTTGATACCAAGTGTTGGATCCTGTAGGCAAGGTAAGAAACACTAGAGGGAGGTGAATAGTGTTGTATAAAAAATAATTGTGGAATTGAAAGTTATCTTCTGTCCAGTCGACTGTAAAAGAGATATCAGTCGACTGAGGCGTCAGAGTAGAAGAGTATTTTTGAGACTAGTCTGATAAGTCGACTTAAATAGGAGAGACAGTAGACTTGCCAGAAGAGTTTTTAAGACGATTGTTATATCAGTCTGATCAGTCGACTTAGGATGGAGATCCAGTCGACTTACCAGAAAGATTATGAGAAAACTGAAATGCAAGTAATGAAAAGAGTTCAAAGAGATACAACTACAGAGATACCAATCACAGAGTACACACGATGTATCCTGGTTCGGTCATTCCGATCTACATCCAGTCTCCAACCAACCCACTTGAGATTTTTCACTATTCTTGAAAATGTACAAGAATACCCTACGGCGTTAGACAACAACCTTGTCCAACCCGTAGTCCTCTCTCACCACTAGAGAGAGCAAACCCACTCTTCCACCAAGAGTGAAAAACTGACTCTACACCCTAGAGTCCTACTCTCCAACCGAGAGGAACCACTCTCACAACCGAGAGTAAAAGAAATCAATAAAGATGTTTACAATCAACCTATAGCCTTGTAGTGTTTGTGATTTTGCAAGTGGCTATTCGGTCAACTTCTGAATTCAGTCCAAAACGAATTCGATGTTATGCTGGAACGAAATCAGAGAACCAAGACTTAGAGATTAGAGTGCCTTGTATGAAAAACTTTTTCTCTTGAAAGCAAAAATACTTAAACTTTTCTAAAAAATTCTTGGAACATTTCCGTGGTGATTCTAAGGCTCTATTTATAGAGTAGAATCCCTGGACGTTGTGGAAACAGTTCCTACAACTGTTTAACAACAGATATAATTTTTTTAAATTCGAAAATACAAGTTTTGAAATCATTAAACTGTCGAAATGACTTGAACAGTCGACTGGGTTGCCGTTATGAGTCGACTGGCCAGAGTTTGAAGAATATCAGATAGTTTTGTACAGATTCAGTCGACTGGTCCTTAACGGAAGTCGACTGGTACTCAACAACTGATCTAGTTCAAGTTGTTTCGACCTTTAGATTTTGTAAAATACACAGTTATAAAATTATGTGTAGTGTGTGTGTGTGTGACAAGCCTGTACATCAATCTAAGACTCAACAAATAGAAAAATTATATTTTTTTTACACGACACAAAATAAAAGACATTTAAGCTTTGGACTTGACTTGAGTCTTGAGTCTTGAGTGAAGCTTTAGTCATTGTCTTTGTATGAAGCTTTGCTTGATCATTCTTCAGTTTTAGAACATTGTGACTTGCTTGATCAATTTGCTTTAAGGCATTTATGTATCATACATGATAAACTTTGATAAAACCTGCAATATATGAGAAATAGCACAACAAACTTTGCATTGTTTTGTAATCATCAAAATCAAAAATCAACATTCTCCCTCTTTTTGATGATGATAACACAATAGCTTACAATAACGGGAATTGATATTACACATGCTCCCCCTATCCATTGTAGAACATGCATAGGTTTAAAAAACATGCACAAAGATTTTGGTAGACTCGATCTCATGTTTGGTGGTGTCTGGATCAAGTTTCATTGAATCTATGTTGATTTTGGTTTTTAAGGAAATTCTGTGTTTTGTCGATCATCTGTCTTGATCAGTAATTTAGACCATATTAAGTTCAGAATCTTAATTTCAGTATAAAATATGATTTGTAGAGAAATTCGTCTTCTTTCCAACCCCTTGACCTTGCTAGATTTCGTTTTCGTATGTGTGAGATATGACTGTTTTACTATAGAGGTGTAGATCTTTTCCAGATTTCATTTTTTGGTGATTTTGATGACTAAATCATTTTGATACTTGTGCTACACATATTACTTTGATCTAGAAATTTGGTCAATTTTTCTATACTTATTTAGGGATTACCCAGAATTTTGGCGGATTTTATTACTGAGTTTTATATGCCATTTCATGCTTGTTTATAAAGACTGTACTTGCTTTTTTTTGCACGCTGTTTTGTAAAGAATCGTATTTTCACCCGGATTCCTTTTACTGTTTGAAAAATATTTGTGAAATATGAAAGTTAGTTTGTATTGTTTATTTTCATTTCCCTTTGGCAGATTTGGATTTCTTTTCATGGTTTGCGAGATATTACAGTTTTCGTACAGCTGTATTGGGAATTCCAGATTTACCAAACTATCGTTTTTGATGTTTTCTGATTTTTGATGACTGATCTAATTTCACTAGAAAATTATGAAACCTTATATTTTGATACTAGACAGATAGGGGAATACCCCAGATTTTTCGTGGATTTATTTATTGAGTTTTGATGCTGTTTTCCTGACTGAGAATTTGATTTATTGGTTTCTGGCTGAACCTAATTTCTGAATTCAAACCGGTTTTCAGTTATGTTTTTGTGAAATACTATGTAAATTATTTGTATTCGCTGGATTCGGTTGGGAGTTTATTGTCTATACGTTTCGACGGATTCAGATTTGCATGTTTTTAACTCTAGAATTTGTTGTTTTACTACAGTATGGTCTTGCTGTCCCGAACTTGAGATTTGATTATTTTGTTCTTTTTTGTGTTATCTTGCACCTGTACATGCTTATCTTGCAACTTGAACTTGTTACTTAATCATACCATGATATACTTGCTTTTTTCGTGACACATACTTACTTGTTTGATATTAATAATAAATTAACCAAGTCGGGATTTTAAAGGGACAGATCTAATAGTGGATAATTCAGAAACGTGTACTCGAAAGAGAATCTATTGATTCTATGCGATACTTGGCTTGATACTTGAGATTTGGCTTGATACTTGATTACTTGAGGCTTGATATTTCACTTGAGACTTGATACTTCACTCTTGAGGCATGTTTACTTGATACTTGAGGCTTGATACTTGATTACTTGATTCTTGAGGCTTGTCCCTGAGTACACTGCCCTCTATGGTCCACTATGAAATCTAAAATGAAACTGCATTGACTGTAACAACCATGTGATAAAAGTATGGCACATGAAGTGTTACCTAGATAGTAATAACTACAAGATTTAATATACGACACTTGAAAATGATACATGCTTACTTGATACTTGATTACATGATACATGAGACTTGATGCTTGAACATGATACTTGACACTTGTACTTGACTACTTGACACTTGTTGCTTGATTCGTGATACTTGATACTTGACCCTTGGTTGACATGATACTTGTTCACTTGACACTTGATACATGCCTCTTATACTTGTTCATTTGCCATGCTAGTTGTTATATTTGGATATCATGCTTATACCATGTTGCTAGTTAGTTTTCTCCATTTACTTGTATCCTGCATTACAAGCGGTGTAATGCCCTAAATTTTTATTTAAAGAAGAAATGTTGACTTTCACGTGTTGTGCACGTGCAAAATTTCGTATGCATATTTTTTTATGTAAAATTTCCTTTTGTAACATGAACAATTATTTCTTTCTTTCTCTTTATCTTTCTAAAAAGCCTATTTTATAAAGCCTAAACATTATTTTCTTATTTTGAGCCCACTCTAATAATTAAATATTTTATTAATTAGCCCATAAGCCTAAGCCCACTATTTTGAAGCCCACAAACTTAATCAATCTTTTAAATTGTCACAACTTGTCATGTAGACACAATTGATGAACAATTGATTGATTAAATTTGTACAAACTTTAAATGGGGGGGGGGGTACTAGAAGGGCACGTGCATGCACGTAGTGTGCTTTGCACACCCTTGGAGGCCGGATTGCATAAGAGAAGAGTGGGCACTACAAAAGATACTTGTTTTACCGGCGAATATTCCCCGGCGTTTTACTAGTAGCGCCGGGGTAGGGAGCGAATAGGAATGGGGCGCCAGATGGGAAGATTATACACCGGCAGTCGCTTTAAACTGCCGGGCAATCTTCGTATTCACCGGCGTTTTATTTAAAAACGTCGGTGAAGTGTATTATTCACCGGCGTTTTGATAATAAACGCCGGTGAATATACCGACACATTCACCGGCGTGTCTAATTGAAACGCCGGTGAATAAGCTGCGATAAAACCCGCGAACCCTAATCTTTCGCTCGCCATTTTCCCAACCCCCCCCCCCCCCCAAAAAAAAGGGGCGCTTCGTTTTCCCTCCTTCCTCGCTCTACTTCCCGTGCGTTTGCCTCCGCCGCTTCGTCCTCTTCGACGGCCTTCGACCTTTCGTCATCGTCCCTTCTTCCCATCGTCATTTTCGATTTCCCTCTTCCCTCTCTCTATTTGGATGTGAATCGGCGATCGGAAACCACCGTGTCGCCCCGCTCTCTCTCTCTCCCCTACGCCCCCGCGCTCGTCGCCACGCTCTCTCTCTCTTCGGTATCATCTCTTGATTTCCCTTATTTTTCAAAAAAAGCATGTTTTTTCAGATTATGCATCTTGATTTCCTTAACATGAATGGTTTAGTTGGGATGAAGAATGAATAGAAAAATATATACTTAGATACTGGAAATTTTCATCTTCTTTTACTGTTAATGAAGCTTATTTCATGCATCTAATTGTCATCTTGGCATGTTTTTTTGACCAAAATGGGTTCACTGTGAACTGAGGATGCTATAGGTACGTATGCCAAAATCCTCCGGCTGGATATGCACAACAATTGGATTTTAGATTTAGTTGGGCACAGTGAATTAGTAGAGCAACATATAAGCTCAGATAATGGAAATTTTCATTTTAAGATACTGTTAAAGTTACCTGTTTGCCCTCGTTGGCATGATTTTTTAACAAAAAATGGGTTCACTTCCAAACCAAGTATGCTGCTAGCATACCCATTTTCTTTCACTGTTAATGAAGCTGATTTCATGCATCTGATTGTCTTCTTGGCATTTTTTTTGACCAAAATGAGTTCACTGTGAACTGAGGATGGTATAGGTACGTATGCCAAAATCCTCCGGATATGCACAACAATTGGGTTTTAGAATTAGTTGGGCTAAAGAAGTAGTAGAGCAACATTTAAGCTCAGATAATGGAAGTTTTCATTTTAAGATACTGTTAAAGTAACCTGATTGCCATCTTTGGCATGATTTTTTAACAAAAAATGGGTTCACTTCCAAACTAAGTATGCTGCTAGCATGTCCATTTTCTTTCACTGTTAATGAAGCTGATTTCATGCATCTGATTGTCTTCTTGGCATGTTTTTTTGACCAAAATGGGTTCACTGTGAACTGAGGATGCTATAGGTACGTATGCCAAAATCCTCCGGATATGCACAACAATTGGGTTTTAGATTTAGTTGGGCTAAAGAAGTAGTAGAGCAACATATAAGCTCAGATAATGGAAATTTTCATTTTAAGATACTGTTAAAGTAACCTGATTGCCATCTTTGGCATGAGTTTTTAACCAAAAATGGGTTCACTTCCAAACTAAGTATGCTGCTAGCATCCCCATTTTCTTTCACTGTTAATGAAGCTGATTTCATGCATCTGATTCACATCTTGGCATGTTTTTTTGACCAAAATGGGTTCACTGTGAACTGAGGATGCTATAGGTACGTATGCCAAAATCCTCCGGATATGCACAACAATTGGGTTTTAGATTTAGTTGGGCACAACGAATTAGTAGAGCAACATATAAACTCAGATAATGGAAATTTTCATTTTCAGATACTGTTAGAGAAGCTGATTGCCATCTTAGGCATGATTTTTTAACATAAAATGGGTATACTTCCAAACTAAGTATGCTGCTAGCATCCTCATCATCTTTTACTGTTAGTGAAGCTTATTTTCATGCATCTGATTGTCATCTTGGCATTTTTTTTGACCAAAATGGGTTCACTGTGAACTGAGGATGGTATAGGTACGTATGCCAAAATCTTTCGGATATGCACAACAATTGGGTTTTAGATTTAGTTGGGCTAAAGAATTAGTAGAGCAACATATAAGCTCAGATAATGGAAATTTTCATTTTAAGATACTGTTAAAGTAACCTGTTTGCCATCTTTGGCATGATTTTTTAACCAAAAATGGGTTCACCTCCAAACTAAGTATGCTGCTAGCATCCCCATTTTCCTTCACTGTTAATGAAGCTGATTTCATGCATCTGATTGTCATCTTGCCATGTTTTTTTGACCAAAATGGGTTCACTGTGAACTGAGGATGCTATAGGTACGTATGCCAAAATCCTCCGGATATGCACAACAATTGGGTTTTAGATTTAGTTGGGCACAGTGAATTAGTAGAGCAACATATACGCTCAGATAATGGGTATTTTTATTTTCACATACTGTTAGATAACCTGATTGCCATCTTAGGCATGATTTTTTAACATAAAATGGGTTCACTTCCAAACTAAGTATGCTGCTAGCATCCTCATCTTCTTTTACGGTTAGTGAAGCTTATTTTCATGCATCTGATTGTCATCTTGGCATGTTTTTTTGACCAAAATGGGTTCACTGTGAACTGAGGATGCTATAGGTACGTATGCCAAAATCCTCCAGGTATGCACAACAATTGGGTTTTAGATTTAGTTGGGCTAAAGAATTAGTAGAGCAACATATAAGCTCAGATAATGGAAATTTTCATTTTAAGATACTGTTAAAGTAACCTGTTTGCCATCTTTGGCATGATTTTTTAACCAAAAATGGGTTCACTTCCAAACTAAGTATGCTGCTAGCATCCTCATTTTCTTTTACTGTTAGTGAAGCTTATTTTCATGCATCTGATTGTCTTCTTGGCATGTTTTTTTGACCAAAATGGGTTCACTGTGAACTGAGGATGCTATAGGTACGTATGCCAAAATCCTCCGGCCGGATATGCACAACAATTGGATTTTACATTTAGTTGGGCACAGTGAATTAGTAGAGCAACATATAAGCTCAGATAATGGAAATTTTCATTTTAAGATACTGTTAAAGTTACCTGTTTGCCCTCGTTGGCATGATTTTTTAACAAAAAATGGGTTCACTTCCAAACTAAGTATGCTGCTAGCATCCTCATTTTCTTTTACTGTAAATGAAGCTTATCCCATGCATCTGATTGTCATCTTGGCATGTTTTTTTGACCAAAATGGGTTCACTGTGAACTGAGGATGCTATAGCTGTATGCCAAAATCCTCCGGATATGTACAACAATTGGTTCACTCTGAAAAATATATGCTTACATACTGGACATTATCATTTTTCTTTTACTGTTAATGAAGCTGATTTCATGCATCTGATTGGAATCTTGGCATGTTTTTTACCAAAATCCTCCAAATCTGTACAAGAATTGGGCTGAACAAACCTCGTGCAGGTTTCTTTTGGCGCTACAAACATCAATGATTTAGTTGGGATGAAGAATTATTTTAGAAAAACTTATTAGTAGCCATATTAGTTTCTTTTGTTTAGTATTATTATTATTATTACTATTATGAGATTAGTAAGTGATTATTAGTAGCCATGAACAGAATAGTTCATGAGTCATCAGATCTTCTTGTTACCGTAGTTACAGCACGACGCGCTCATTATTCGGCTGATTCTTCTTCATCAGCAAAATACCCTTTACCATCATCATCTCCTTGAACGGAAAGCCAAATACAGGGGAGACTATAGTCGAATTTTTTTTACACTCGAACACAGGGTGTGCGATAAAATACCACTAAGGTGGTTGTGATAATTTCCACAAAAGGTAGTTTAGGGTTATGTGAATAGAGTAGATTGTGTTAAGATTTAATTTTTTTCGTACATTTTTTGGAACCACAATTTCTTTATTTTACATTTAAAGATTATATCGTTTATTTATTTGCAGCTAGGGATGGTTTTCAAAAAGGTGAAATTTAATATACAAAATGCCTTTTACTGTTATTACTATTTAATATATCAAATTTTAATTTCAGATTGTGTGCTATTGTTATAATGGATAGAAGTTGGATTAGTAAACCACGATTATCCAAGGAGTACCGTGATGGTATTAAAGATTTTATTATCTTTGCCAAACGACATTCCCGTGATCCCAATCTAATCCTTTGTCCATGCCTCCGGTGTACAAATTGTAATTTGAGGACATGTGACGTAGTACATACACACTTGGTTGTCAACGGTTTTCTTCAAGGGTACACAAGGTGGTTTTGTCATGGAGAGGATCATATGTTAGCTCCTGTTCGTCCGGTTGTATTAAAAAATGAAGATGAGCCCTTAGTGAATGAAGACTTAAGCGTTTCCGATGAGATGCATGCTTTGTTGCAAGATGCCTTGGGGATTCATAATGTTCCTTTCCACACCAATAACCCAACAACCCAAGTTCACAATGAGTCAACAGAAACAAACCAGATTGGTGCTGGGGTGGACGAGGAAATGTCTGGCCCCACCCCCGAAAATAATAAGCAGCAAGAATCCTTCGCTATGTTACTTGAAGATGCTAGTACTCCGTTGTACCGCGATTGCACCAAATTTTCTGAATTCTCATTCATTGTCAGACTATTTCAGATTAAATGTTTAAACGGGTGGTCTGCTAAGTCCTTCACTATGCTACTTGAATTGTTGAATGAAGCATTTCCTGAAATCTGTATTCCAAACTCAGCCTATAAAATCAAAAAATTCCTAAGTTCTTTCGATCTAGGATATGAGAAGATAGCAGCATGTCCAAATGACTGTATGCTTTTCACGAGTGGTAAGGAAAGTCTGGAGATTTGCGAAGTGTGTGGTTCTTCGAAATGGAAAGAAAGACCAAATCAAGATGAGGGAGCCAGAGGATCTACTAAGCGAAGTAGGAAAAAGAAGCCTACCAAAATACTGCGTTACTTTCCTCTGATTCCTAGGCTACAAAGGTTGTTTATGTCTATGAAAACTTCTTCTGATATGAAATGGCATGCTGAAGGTCGCACTAATGATGAGATTCTTAGACATCCTGCTGATTCTCAATCTTGGAAAAAATTTGATGAAAGATATCCTGATTTTGCGGAAGATCCTCGAAATGTGAGACTTGGACTAGCTAGTGATGGTTTCAACCCTTTCAGGCAAATGAGTAGTACATACAGCATATGGCCGGTTGTGTTGATACCATACAATTTGCCGCCTTGGAAATGCATGAAGCAGTCCTCATTTATTTTGTCCATGATAGTTCCTGGACCGAAAGGTCCTGGAAATGATATAGATGTGTACCTACAACCGTTAATAGATGAACTTCAGAAGTTGTGGGTGGGTGTTCCAACCTATGATGCTGTGGCTAAAGAAATATTTTCTCTTCGGGCCGTGTTGTCTTGGACAATCAATGATTTTCCAGCATATGCAAATTTATCTGGATATAGTACTAAAGGACGTTATGCATGTCCATGTTGTGCTGACCAAACTAGTTCAAGGTGGTTGTACAATGGCAGAAAGTTTTGCTATATGGGTCATAGGAGATGGTTGCCTGACACACATATATTTCGGGCAGAGACAGCGACATTTGATGGTACCGACGAGTGGGAACATGCTCCTGGGTCTTCTTCTGGTTCAGACATTTTGAGGCGGGTAGATGGTCATCAATTCAAATATGGAAAAGAACCAGAAGTCAGGACAAAGGGCAAGAAAAGGGCAAGGCTGGAGCAAGGTGAGGAGACCGATCTATATGGCGAAGATGAGGATCAAAACATGACGAGTTTAGGTGCATGGAAGAAGAATAGTATTTTCTTCAAGTTGCCGTATTGGGAATTCAACTTATTGCGCCATAATTTAGATGTGATGCATATCGGAAAAAATATTGGTGAAAATTGTATAGGAACAGTTATGGGAGATGATCGGAAGACAAAGGACAATCTCAAGAGCCGACTTGATTTGAAGTCAATGGGTATCCGACATGAGTTGCACTCAGAAGAATTACCGAACGGAAAAGTACTCCTACCTCCTGCAATCTATTCAATGTCAAAATCGGAGTTGGAATTATTTTGCAAAGTACTACTGGAACTTAAAGTCCATGATGGCTATTCCTCTAACATGGCAAGATGTGTCAACTTTAAAGAGAAGAGGCTTCAGGGTCTAAAGTCACACGACTACCACATCCTAATGCAGGATCTCCTTCCTGTGGCCCTAAGGTGTTCAATGTGTGAGCAAGTCACTACTGTCCTGAAAGATCTTTGTAGCATATATAAAGGTATTTGCTCAAGAATGCTTCGTGTTGAAAATCTGGACCAATTGGAGCAGCAGGCGGCATTGACACTTAGTAAAATGGAGATGATATTTCCTCCATCGTTCTTCACCATAATGATTCACTGGATAATCCACCTTGCTGGTGAAGCCAGAATCGGCGGTCCTGTTCACTATCGGTGGATGTACCCCATTGAGAGGTAAAAGAATTCATTCATCTTACGAAATTGAATTTTCAAAAGCTCATTTCTTTTAATCCCCTAATCTGCTCTAATTCATTAATTGTACATGTTCAGGTATCTATACCGGCTAAAGGGTTATGTGAAAAATAGAGCATATCCTGAAGGGTCAATAGCTCAGGGATATCTATCAGAGGAGTGCTCACATTTTTTTTCCAAGTATTTGCCGGGTGTGGAGACATCTTCTAGTAGACCACGTAGAAATCCAGACATTTACAACCTTGATGGTGCTCAATATCTTTTTGATACCGCTGGCACTACCGTTGGTAAAGTTGATGCATTTGAGCTAGATAACTTAGCGTGGGAACATGCACATCGATATGTGCTAGACCACCATGCATCAGTGGAACCATTTCGAAAGCAAGTTGCTTTTGAATTTAAATCGAATACAGTGAAAACCGCATTGTGGCTGTCGTCTATAAGCATTTCGTCTATGTTTCTTAAGTGGGCTGTGATTAGAAAGAAAGGGCTGGAGTGGAAATCTGGAAACCCAAATAGAGACATCTCGTTTATTATAATCTACACTTATTGTTGGACCAACCCCCTCTTGCTGTTGTTGCTGATGTCTCTTTGTGTGCGTGTGTTGAAGAGAATGAAGGGATGAGAGAGAGTTGAGGAAAATGCCGCTATGTTAGTCTAGTGTATCCTCATTCTCTACCATCCCTCTTTCTGGCTCCATATATGGCTTCTATATTAAATTGGTTTCCTTCCACGATGACAGTCCGTAATAGTACACTTGATATGAGCCCTGTTCATAGCTGCACCCTATTGCATACTCACAAACAACTAATACGTGTCGTTCATGCATTGTATGACCAACCCCACTTTGGCACATAACATGGTATAGATGACATTGTATGACTTGCAAACAAGGTTTGTTCAGCCGTGTTGTTGTACTGATTTGGAGGATTTTGGTATGCTAGCAGCATACTTATTTTGGAAGTGAACCCATTTTGGTTAAAAAATCATGCCAAAGATAGCAATCTGATGCATGAAATCAGCTTCTTTAACAGTATCTGAAAATGAAAATTTCCATAATCTGAGCATATATGTTTCTTTAACAGTGACTGTGAACAATTGTTCTTAATTGGGCTGTGATTAGAAAGAGACGAGTTGGAGTGGAGATCTGGAAACCCATATAGAGACATCTTGTTCATAATAATTTATTATTATTGTTGTTCTTGTCGCTCTTGCTGTTGTTGCTGATGTCTCTTTGTGTTCGTGTGCTGAAGGGAAAGAAGGGATGAGAGAGAGATGAGGAAAATGCTGCTATGTTAGCCTGGTGTATCCTCATTCTCTACCATTCCTCTTTCTGGCTTCTATATTTGGTTTCCTTCCACGATGACAATTCCTTAAAACTACACTTGATATGAGCCCTATTCGTATTTTTCTTCAATGAAGAATTGATCTATGACTACAATCTCCATTCAAAACCCAATTATTCTATATTTGGTTCCCTCTTGCTGTTGTTGCTGTTGTTGCTGATGTCTCATCTTCTTTTACTGTTAGCGAAGCTTATTTTCATGCATCTGATTGTCATCTTGGCATGTTTTTTTGACCAAAATGGGTTCACTGTGAACTGAGGATGCCATAGCTGTATGCCAAAACCCTCCGGATATGCACAACAATTGGGTTTTAGATTTAGTTGGGCTAAAGAAGTAGTAGAGCAACATATAAGCTCAGATAATGGAAATTTTCATTTTAAGATACTATTAAAGTAACCTGTTTGCCATCTTTGGCATGATTTTTTAACCAAAAATGGGTTCACTTCCAAACTAAGTATGCTGCTAGCATCCCCATCTTCTTTTACTGTTAATGAAGCTTATTTCATGCATCTGATTATCATCTTGGCATGTTTTTTTGACCAAAATGGGTTCACTGTGAAGTAAGCTTTAGATTATGCCAAAATCCTCCGGATCTGCACGACAATTGGGTTTTAGATTTAGTTGGGCACAGTGAATTAGTAGAGCAACATATAAGCTCAGATAATGGAAATTTTCATTTTCAGATACTGTTAAAGTAACCTAATTGCCATCTTAGGCATGATTTTTTAACCAAAAAATGGGTACACTTCCAAACTAAGTATGCTGCTAGCATCCTCATCTTCTTTTACTGTTAGTGAAGCTTATTTTCATGCATCTGATTGTCATCTTGGCATGTTTTTTTGACCAAAATGGGTTCACTGTGAACTGAGGATGCTATAGGTACGTATGCCAAAATCATCCGGATATGCACAACAATTGGGTTTCAGATTTAGTTGGGCTAAAGAAGTAGTAGAGCAACATATAAGCTCAGATAATGGAAATTTTCATTTTAAGATACTGTTAAAGTAACCTGTTTGCCATCTTTGGCATGATTTTTTAACCAAAACATGAGTTCCAAACTGAGTATGCTGCTAGCATCCCCATCTTCTTCTACTGTTAATGAAGCTTATTTCATGCATCTGATTGTCATCTTGGCATGTTTTTTTTACCAAAATGGGTTGACTGTGAAGTAAGCTTTAGATTATGCCAAAATCCTCCGGATCTGCACAACAATTGGGATTTAGATTTAGTTGGGCACAGTGAATTAGTAGAGCAACATATAAGCTCAGATAATGGAAATTTTCATTTTCAGATACTGTTAAAGTAACCTGATTGCCATCTTAGGCATGATTTTTTAACCAAAAAATGGGTACACTTCCAAACTAAGTATGCTGCTAGCATCCTCATCTTCTTTTACTGTTAGTGAAGCTTATTTTCATGCATCTGATTGTCATCTTGGCATGTTTTTTTGACCAAAATGAGTTCACTGTGAACTGAGGATGCTATAGGTACGTATGCCAAAATCCTCCGGATATGCACAACAATTGGGTTTTAGATTTAGTTGGGCTAAAGAAGTAGTAGAGCAACATTTAAGCTCAGATAATGGAAGTATTCATTTTAGGATACTGTTAAAGTAACCTGATTGCCATCTTTGGCATGATTTTTTAACAAAAAATGGGTTCACTTCCAAACTAAGTATGCTGCTAGCATGTCCATTTTCTTTCACTGTTAGTGAAGCTTATTTTCATGCATCTGATTGTCATCTTGGCATATTTTTTTGACCAAAATGGGTTCACTGTGAACTGAGGATGCTATAGGTACGTATGCCAAAATCCTCCGGCCGGATATGTACAACAATTGGATTTTAGATTTAGTTGGGCACAGTGAGTTAGTAGAGCAACATATAAGCTCAGATAATGGAAATTTTCATTTTAAGATACTGTTAAAGTTACCTGTTTGCCCTTGTTGGCATGATTTTTTAACAAAAAATGGGTTCACTTCCAAACTAAGTATGCTGCTAGCATCCACATTTTCTTTTACTGTTAATGAAGCTTATCCCATGCATCTGATTGTCATCTTGGCATGTTTTTTTGACCAAAATGGGTTCACTGTGAACTGATGATGCTATAGTTGTATGCCAAAATCCTCCGGATATGCACAACAATTGGGTTTTAGATTTAGTTGGGCTAAAGAAGTAGTAGAGCGACATATAAGCTCAGATAATGGAAATTTTCATTTTAAGATACTGTTAAAGTAACCTGATTGCCATCTTTGGCATGATTTTTTAACAAAAAATGGGTTCACTTCCAAACTAAGTATGCTGCTAGCATGTCCATTTTCTTTCACTGTTAATGAAGCTGATTTCATGCATCTGATTGTCTTCTTGGCATGTTTTTTTGACCAAAATGGGTTCACTGTGAACTGAGGATGCTATAGGTACGTATGCCAAAATCCTCCGGATATGCACAACAATTGGGTTTTAGATTTAGTTGGGCTAAAGAAGTAGTAGAGCAACATATAAGCTCAGATAATGGAAATTTTCATTTTAAGATACTGTTAAAGTAACCTGATTGCCATCTTTGGCATGAGTTTTTAACCAAAAATGGGTTCACTTCCAAACTAAGTATGCTGCTAGCATCCCCATTTTCTTTCACTGTTAATGAAGCTGATTTCATGCATCTGATTCACATCTTGGCATGTTTTTTTGACCAAAATGGGTTCACTGTGAACTGAGGATGCTATAGGTACGTATGCCAAAATCCTCCGGATATGCACAACAATTGGGTTTTAGATTTAGTTGGGCACAACGAATTAGTAGAGCAACATATAAACTCAGATAATGGAAATTTTCATTTTCAGATACTGTTAATGAAGCTGATTGCCATCTTTGGCATGATTTTTTAACAAAAAATGGGTTCACTTCCAAACTAAGTATGCTGCTAGCATCCTCATTTTCTTTCACTGTTAATGAAGCTTATTTCATTAAGATCCAGGATGGCAAATTTTGATTGGGCTGTGATTGGATTGTTTAGTGGCTGTTGTCTATGTTCTTAATTGGGCTGTGATTAGAAAGAGAGGGCTCGAGTTGAGATCTGGAAACCCATATATAGACATCTTGTTCATAATAATTTATTATTATTGTTGTCCTTGTCGCTCTTGCTGTTGTTGCTGATGTCTCTTTGTGTTCGTGTGCTGAAGGGAAACACGGGATGAGAGAGAGATGAGGAAAATGCCGCTATGTTACCCTGGTGTATCCAAAGTCTCTATCATTCTTCTTTCTGTTTCCATTTCTGGCTTCTATATTTGGTTTCCTTCCACGTTGACAGTTCCTTAAAAATACACTTGATATGAGCCCTATCTTATTTTTCTTATTTTTCTTGTATTTGGTTTCCGTCCACGATGACAGTTTCATGGATTGTCTGAACAATCCATGAAAGACATGCTTAGATACTGAATTTTCATTTGTTTTACTGTTTTAGATAGTGGATATTCCCAATCAGAGGAGAATATAAAGGTTTCAAGTTAGATACTGAATTTTCATTTGTTTTGTTATTTTAGATATATTTAAAAACAAAATTAAGTACTAGATTTTTAGCATTGCAATGTAATTATTTTACCTCTGTATATATCATTAACAATTCCATTTGCAATTGGCACTTTGATCTTATAATTTAAGATACAGGTAGATCTTTTTGCAAGTTCAAAAAATATGTATATTCTGTATTGTGGTCTACTGTTGAATTAAACTATTGTTTTTTTTTTCACAGAGCGGTCGCCCAGATGAGAAAATTCTGATGATCAGAGCTGAAGCTACTCGAGGGGTATGAATCTGCGGTCCTCCTTGCTGTTCTTATGTCCTCCTTGCTGTATGGTTGTTGTTCTTATGTCCTCCTCCTTGCTGTTGTTATGTCAGACTGGTTTTTTTTTTATGAGAGTTATGTCAGACTTTTAATTTGGGATATTTTGGATATTTGTCAGACTGGTTTGTTTGGATATTTGGGATGTTAGTCCCTATATTAATTTGTTAATTATGACACTGTTAATTAATCAATGAATTTGGACGTTGATATGACACGTGTGAAACTTGATTATCTTTAATTATTCTTGTGTTTGGTTGTGATTTGCGCAGTAATATGCAACGAAATTGATTGAATCAGTTGTGAATTAGTTTACAGGTTTTGTAAATGAAACTGTGAATTGAAATCGAACGGAAAACCGGAGTATCGAAAATAAACGGGAATAGCTAGACCGGCGTTTTAAAAAACGCCAATCTATGTAATCAATTTGTTGGAGTGTGCGATATACCGGTGTTCCCACACACGCCGGTGAATGTCGTCAGCTGTAACGGCACCGATGAACACCAACGTTTTATAAAACGCCGGTGTATATAACTACACCGGCGTTTTTGGTCACGCCGGTGCTTATAAGTAGGGAAAACCGGGCACTCATAAACGCACATACACCAGCGCTCTATGACCGCCAGTATACTTTCGTTCTACGCCGGCGTTTATAGAAACGCCGGTGAATGTATAAATACCGGCGGTTTACGGCCGCCGGTGAATGTATATAGGGTGTAAAAGAACGGCACTCAGAAACCCACATACACCGGCGTTTTATGACCGCCGGTGTAGTTGTAACATTTACCGGCGTCCATTAAAACCGCCGGTGTATACCCCTTCCTTTCCGCGACACTTGCTTCGGCGGCATTTGGACCGACGCTATTATAAACGCCGGTGAAAGTTTCACCGGCGTAAAAAAACGCCGGTAAAGACGTAAAAAAACGTCGAGAAATCGAGTATCGTTTGTAGGGGGGAGAGTGGGTGTGTGTGCATGGGTGGTTATTTGCTTATGGGTGGTTGCTACAACTTCTCATCTTATCCTAGCCATCCATCTACAACCATCTAATTAAATCATAGCCCTCCAATCTATCCTAGAACTAGTATAAATACCCCCTACCTTCATGTATACAACACTAACAAAAAAAAAATTGAAAGGAAGAAATTATATAGGCGAGTAATATATTGGGGAGTAAAAGATTGAGAGTGCATTTGTGTGTGTGTGTCCCAACCAAAGGAGGCCGGCCCCATCCCCAAGCACAAGTGAAGCATCGGGTTGCACCAAGGAACAAGAAGGAGAGCTTTTCGCAACACAATCTAAGAGAAGAAGGCTACTCTCTTGCATTCTAGGAGACTCTAGGGGCTTTCATTTCATTTTTTGTCCAAAGAGGTGGGTGTTTCTCATTACTTCTAGAATTAGATACCATGCTAGGAATGATTTTAATGAATTATTATGAATCAACTAGTTAAAAATTGGAATCATGCTGGTTTAATTAAAAATAGGGTGGTAATTTAGAAAATAATTGATGGATTGATTGCTAATGAATAATTGTTGATTAATGTATTGGAAATCTCCATATTGTTTTGCTACATGAACATTATGGTAAAAAAAAAAATTGTGATTGAATGCATCATGTGTAGTTAACTACCAAAATTAGATTTTTTTTATTTTTTGTAGAAAGATGAGATTTTGTGTTCTAAAAATGTAGTAGGATGTTAATAAGAAAGAGAACAAAAGAACATAGTAGTTGTGGAATTCTAACTCTAAATTATGAAGAAATATGTTATTGTTCTCAATGTCGAAATTATGGACATGGAACACAAATTAGGACTAAAATACATGTTTTATAAAGCGAATAATATTTATAAAAATACTGGTTTGCTGTAGATTTATGCATATTATAATTTAGAAAATTTTGCTTTCAAAAGAGAAGCAAAAAAAACAAAATTGTTTTTGAGAATCATGAAATATAGATATGAACAGAGAACTAGTTCAAACCTAATTAAATCCTTTTCAAAACAATCTGGTCGCTTAGACTAGTTGGTCGGAAGGGTTTCAGTCGCTACAGTAGCGGGGGCTTAGTCGCTAGTCTCGGGTTCGATACTGAGAAGAAGCTTTTCATTTTGTTTTTTTTAAAAACCCCAAACACCGAAAGCCAATACATAGGGATAATAAATCCCTATCATATCGCCTCGGTGGCTTGACGCAGTGGTCTTGGGTGCTGTCCTTTGGGCCGCTGGTTGTGGGTTCGAATCCGGGTGTGGGCTTTGGTTTAAAAGTTTTTTTGGAGAAATTAAGAGTTTTTGATTTTTTTTTAAAATAAATTAAAATTCAAGAAAAATATGGAAAAATTACTGAAATTATTTGGACTTCATGAGAGAAATTTTTATAACTTTTGGTAAAGTGTAATTGAGAAATTGAGGCTATTTTGCAAGAAAGGACTTGTTTTTAATTAAATTGTTTTTTGGGATAAAGGAAAAAAATAAATGAGTTTTTTTAAAGAGTTTTAAAATACAAATTAATAATGAGAAATTTAAAATTGTGATTTGTGTAACTAATTGAAATTATAAATTGTGATTTTTAGTACGGATTGAAAATAAGAATAGGAGATTGTCGGAATGAATGAACTATTGAATATGACTAGTTGAAATGTATTATTATTTTTCGCATGAGATTGTGTATGGAATTGAAATATTGAATATGACGAGTTTGAAGGATATGGATACATGAATACTATGATTATGAAATGTAAATTGTGATTAATCATGAAAAGACTTTATGAGCATGAAAAACTCGTTGTTGCAATTGTGAGTTGAAATTGAGAACTAGGGTGTAGCTAAGCCTTATACAGGCAATAAGAAATATGGAAATGATATTTGAAATGAAAGGACCAAGGTTTGGGTCATGTGAAATAAATGAATAAGATCGGTATAGTGGGAGTGCTAAACTCTAAGGGATTGTTTTTATTCATGATTCAATTAGACTAAGAATTAGACACATAGTGAAGATGTGATGAAAGTAAGAGAAAATCATTGAGTATGAGGGCCATTGGATTGGCGGCGTGAGAGTATTCACAGGATGTCCAGTGATGCGTCATGAGTAGGACGTAGATACTGCTCCAGAGTACCATCCCAGTGGCGACGCTCGTAGGGTGTTTGACGACTGCGGGTGGTGTCATGTCTATGGTAGGAGCTGAATTACCACAGGATGCCTGCATGATGAGTCATGTGTCAGTGCATTGGGATTCCCTCCAGGGCGCCTAGACATGAGTTCGTAGGTCATAAAACATCTAGGATACTTACCGTAGTTACAGTAGTAGATTAAGTCATGATGAGGAATTGAACCCTACAAGATGAAGAACGGTTAAGGACTTGCCCTCGGACCTATGTAGTATGGGCTGCATAGACTCTGAACAAGTGCACATTAGTGTCATATAAACAGAAATAATTGCATTAAAGGCTAAGTGCAAATTCACAACACGACATCAATAGGATAGTCCCTTTAGCTTTGTTTGTGAATAAGTTTGTGGTTTGCTAAGTATTAAGAATCGTTATACTGTTTCCGGCATAGAGAGGATGAATATGTATAATATTTTGTCATTTGAATGAACTGACGTGCCCACAGTTTTACATGCAAGGTAAAGATGCTTGACAAATTGAAGTATACATGCTGCTCAAAAATTGATTTAAATGTTGTTTCATGTAATTACTGTAAAATTACTTCCGCTATAATAATGTAAAGGTATAATGTAATTCTGATGTAAGAAATGTTTTAATTTTCTTGTAAAATTGTACGAAAGAAGTGTAAAGATCCTGTGGAACTTCGAATTCGGTTGTATTTTGGAATTCGGGGTGTTACAAGCAGTCCGAAACTTGCAATTGACGGGTACCTTGTTTTCTCTTTTCCTCTTTCCTGCAATTGTTAAATTGCAGATTTTGGAGAACAGGTTCCAGACGGTATTGGTGAGATGAAGTATTAGTGTTGGATTTTGTTATTATTATTTCTTGTAGTAGTTTGAACAATTTTGTATTTTGATACTTGGATTTGTATTTGTATTTGGGCAGTGTGACCCAGGATTTTGTTGACTTATTCAGATCATGACTATTTGAGATTAATGTATTTGGTTTCAAGTATTTTTGTTGGTATTTTGGTTCATATGTGCATTTTGGTTGATTCTTTTGCTTCCGATTCTGATGATTCTTGTGAATGTTGTAAAGATTCTTGAACAACTTATGGATGATGAAAATCATTCGCTGGGCTTTTGTCGCATATCCGTATTCCGTATTCTCTTTTGGAAAGCGGGGCGTGACAATGAAAGTTAGCTTACTGTATCTATTTTATTACCCATTTGGCGGATTTGGATTTGGATTTATGGTTTGTGAGATATTGTTATTTTCGTACTGCAGTGTTTACAATTCCAGATTTTCAAAACTACTACATCTTGATGTTTTCTGATTTTTGTTGACTAAACTATTTATATTGGAAAATTCTGAAATTTTATATTCTAATGCTACACATATAGGGGAATACCCCAGATTTTTTATGGATTTAATTAATGAGTTTTCATGCTGTTTTCCTGACTGTGAATACAAAATACTGATTTCTGACTGAACGTGTTTTATGGATTCAAACCTGTTTTAAGTTATGATTTTGTGAAATAATATATGACTTATGTATGTTTGCTGGATTTTGCCGGGAGTATATTTTCCAGATTCTTTGACGGATCCAGATTTGCATTTTTTAGCAACGGGAATGTAACCCCTGTTTCCCCAAACCTGTATTTTGTGTGTAATTTTCTAGATTTAAAATTTTTGTAAATTAATTTTTCTACTTTCAAACTCTTTGTTAAAATGTGTTATTAGATCTTCTGTTAAAACCTATTTTTAATCAATAGTTTATTTATAACTAGTTCCCAATGGTGTTTTTTTATAATACAAATATTTTTATTATGCTTTTGATTATTATGTTTATGTTTATGATTTTTATTATTATTATTATTATTATTATTATTGTTAGTTTTGTTATTTGTGTTATTTTATCTTTTACTCTTGATTGTTGATTTAAAAATCTATTTCTAATGTTATTTGTATTTGTAGTATTTCAAATAATTTCTATCTTGTAGATCAATATATATTTTGATATATAATCCTACTTTTATTTATTACTTTATCTATTCGATTTGATCTTTTATTTAAATCCTATTTTAAGACGTATATCTTATCAAAATACCATTAACTCTTTTTACCCAATACAATTACCCAAAACCCATTTACTTAATATCCCCTAAACCCAAATATACCCAGACCCATTTAACCCGAAACCCCTATTCAGCTAACTACCCATCTGCAACCACCCTAACCAACTACCCTAACCAACTTAACCATCAGCCCAACCCGATAGCTCCCTATACCCACACCCGTTATCATCTTTCCCCTCACCCGCTAAGCCTAAACCCTAACTCCATCTACATTTATAACCCATCTTACCTATTCACCTTTTAACCCTGTGCAGCCGCCTCCTCTCCTCTTCATATCCCTGTCTCCTTGCACCCCCCGACCACCAGCCGCTCCCTCCTGGCCCCTGTGCGGCCTGTTGCCCTATGCCGCCTCCTGTGTATGCCTTCCTCTCCCTTCCTCCAGCCCGTTCAGCCCTCATCCCAGCGACGCGGCCAGTCGCGCTCCACCCCACAACGCCTCAATAGTCGACGACAACAACCCCTATCGCAGCGTGCTTCCCTGCTCCCCTGCGACAGCCCTCCCTGTTCTCCTCAGCACGCGCGGCCGCCAGCCATAGAAAGACCTCTCTGGTGCTACACTGCCTCCAGCCCTTACCTCCGTCGTGACTCCTCAGCGACAGGCCGGCTCCCCTTCGACGCAGCATCGGCAGCGGCGACAATGACAGCGGGACCCACTGTCGCTGCCGTGTGCCTCGATGTCGATCGGTTCCCCTTGCCGTTGTGGTGCGTTGTGTGTTTGGGTTTGAGTTGTTCGTTCGACTTCGTCCGTTGTTATTCGGGCATGGGTCCGTGGTGGTTGTTGCTCGTGGATTGTGTGTTGGATCTCGGGTGATTGTGGGGTGTGTTCTCGTTGGTTCGTTTGAGTTCGTTTGCTCGCTTCGGTTCGTGTGATCCGTTTGGTTCGTGATTTTTGTTCGTGATCCGTCCGTGTGTTGCGTTCGTGCCCCGGGAACTTGTTCCCGTTATTCTTTCTTGGAGTCGTTTCCATCGTCGTCCCTCAGGCAAGTAACTTGTACTCCAATTCTTTTGTTTGATACAAGTCAAAAATACCACCTATAGTGTAGTTGGGTCTAGAGACAACTCGTGTGTGTGTTATCTTTGATGGGTTTTGTCTCTATAGTGAAAACTTGACCATAGTTGCTAGGGATGGCGAACGGGTCGTACGGGCCGGGCCGGGCCCAACCCGTACGGGTTGGCACGAATACTTAGCCGGTCCGGGCTGGGTTGCACCCTTATACGGGCCGGGCCGGGCTAAGTTTTCGTTTGGGTGGCCCGCCCAACCCGTGAACCCTTTAGGGTTCAACCCGGGTTGGGCCGGGTAGACCCGCGGGTTGGCCCGTTTAATAATTATTTTTTTTTGTTTTTTTTTTGTAGCTTAAATTAAAATAATAATAATAATAATTTTACAAATGATGTATACAAACAACCATATCTTTGTTTGATGAATACTACAATTCTTCAAAAATTATAATACTAAGTAAGTAATAATACTAATAAGTAATAATACTACAATTCTTCAAATATCCCCAAATGATGTTTAATTATAATACTAAGTAAGTAATTCAGTAATAATACTAATAAGTAATAATACAACAATTCTTCAAATATCCCCAAATGATGTTTAATTATAATACTAAGTAAGTAATAATACTAATAAACAATAAAAATCGTAATAATAATAATAAAATTGAAAGAGTGAAATTGACAACAAATTTTGAAATATTATTCATATGAATTTAAGTTATACAATTTGAACAATTTATAACGAAATGAAGAATTCAATTCACAAATAAGTTTTATACAATAACATATTTCTTATATACAAATTTAATTGAGTACAAGTTTTCTAATTTGACATAACATGCAAAGCTATTGTTGTTGTTGTTGTTCTTCGGGCGAGTTGCTCCCACTTGTGGAACTTGATAGTGCTTTTCCTTGCGTCCTATCTTCAGCCTTTAGCCAGTCTTCTGTGCAAACGAGCATCTCTAATGCCTCGGGCTTCAACCGATTCCTGTAATCAGATAGATACCTGCCACTTGTAGAAAATGCACTTTCAGAAGCAACTGTAGAGACAGGAGGAGTTAGTAAATCTTTAGCCATAATTGACAGAATACTAAAAGTGTGTTCATGTTCTTTCCACCATTGTAAAATATCTAGTGGAGAAAGAGTAGGCTCAGTATCCTGTTGGTTATACCAATTTAATTTATTTGGTTGATTAGTCCCAGGTTTTTTAGATTGAATTTGTTCAAGTAAACTAAATGTTTTATCACCAATTCTACTTTTACCTTTACCTTCAGAACTACCAGAAGAAGAACTAACTACAGAAGTTGTACTACTAGAAGCAAAACGTCTATCATAATAATCATACAAGTTATTTAACATTGATTCAAACTGAACTAAAAAAGTAGCGCAATCAGTTGTTAATTCTACATTGTTCTCTAAATATCCAAAAAACATTTCTATCAAATTCTTCGTACCTTCTAATTTGATACGGGGATCCATAACAGTAGCAACACAAATCAACATAGGAGGAGGAAAATAATACTTCAAAAATTTTTGAAATGCAGGTATTACAATGTCACTAATATAGGGATCATTTAACATTTCGTTAAATATTTGCATCATGCTAACTAATTCAATAAAAATGCTACTAGAAGTAGATTCATATGTTTTTGAAAATTTTAAAGTTGCGGTTTTAAAAGGTTCTAAAAATTTCAACAAAGATTCGGCAAAAAACCAATCGGTGGGAGTCATTCAAAATTGTGCATATTTTTTGCGATACAAAAATCATTTACAACTGCTTTATAATCGGTGACAACATTTAGTAAATCAAAAGTAGAATTTCATCGGTGTCTAAAATCCTTTGGAAATTTTCTAAAAGGAACATTTCTAACCCTACACCAAGCTTTCCATTCTTGTAAAATGCTTGGACTTAATGCAATGAAATGTACACAATTTCTAATTTTAACTATATATAGATCAGCTATTCTTAATGCATCTTGAACACATAAATTTATAATATGACATGCACATCTAACATGAAAAATATTGTCAGATGGAGGGTTTAATATAGATTTTAAAGTAGTAATTGCTACATTGTTGTTAGATGCATTATCAAAACTAATAGCCATAATTTTATCGCGAATATGAAAAACATCAGAAATTTCTATAATACGGTTTGCTATTTTAGCGCCACTATGGGAATACGGCAACGACGCAAGTGATATGATTCTTTTTTGAAGAATCCAATCATTGTCGATCCAATGACAGATTATTCCCATCATTGGAATATTATTGACACCCGTCCAACAATCCGAAGTTAAACTAACCCTACAAGTTAAACTCCATAAAATTGCAATCAAAGCGTCCTTCATTTTCATGTACACTTTAAAACAATCCGATTTGCAAGTATTTCTCGAAATTCTTTTAAAATGAGGGTTTAAGGCCGTTTGATTAAAATTTTCCAAGTTCCTACTCTCGGGTTAGGAAAATGGCAACTCTTCCTTAATGACTAATCGGGCCATTTCCCGACTAACAAGTTCGGGATCATAAGGGTGGCTATCTACTTGACCGGTCCTAGGGTTGATTTTTTGTTGGCCTTGTATTTGATCAAGAAGTTCTTTATGATTATGTTGTATGTGCCTACTAATTGTACCGGTGCCGTCACCCCTTTTGAATTTGTATGTTTTACTACATGTTTTACACACTTTCAAACCTATACTCGGAGTATGTTCGTCCGGGATATAATCATAAAACTTATGCCAATCGCTAGTTTCTCCTCTACTTTTCCTACTACTACGGGGTTGTGTGGTTTCGGGTTGTTGTTGTTGTTGTTGTTCTTCTAATTGTATGTCACCTACAGCATCCATGTCGTGTGTACCCCATTGTTTCATAGTAGGATCAATGTAATCTTGGGCGGGCTCACTAGTTGGGACAATTGGTGGCCTACGTGAAGAGGAGGAATCTTGTCCGCTACGACCGCTACCGCGTGATCTAGACATAATGTGGTAATGTGCTAAAGTATGTAAAAAAAATACAATGTAGGAGCGGTGAATTATACAAAAAAAATCTAAAAAACAAGAGGGTTGAGATAGAGAAGTTCAAAAAACGAACAATAGTTTTAACTACAACGCAAAAAAAAAATTCACAAGAGAGATAGAGATATTTTGATACCGTTCACCGTGGAATACGCGTATGTAAAAAAAACCGTGAAAATAAGAATATAATAGAAAAGATGGAGGAGCGCTTTGCCGATTCCGCAATTGAAGAGTTGAGAAGAGGTTGAAGTAGAATTGACGAGGGTTGAAGAGAGTTGAAGACGTTGAATTTTGATTCCGATACGACCGAAATTTGATCGTGTATACGCCTCCTTGTACACTTGTTTGATGAATACTACAATTGTTCAAAAATTCTTTACAAATGATGTATAATAGTAGAGAGAGTAAGAGAGTGAGGTGTGATTTTTTATGAAATTTTTGGGGATATTTATAGGCTAAATATGTGGGGGAAAACAAAAAAAACAAAAAAAAACTCACCCAACGGCTCAAAGAGCCGTTCTGTCCCAGATCAGCTCTCGGCAACGGCATTTTCGACCGTTCGACCCGCGGGTCAACGGTCGACCCGTCACGGGTCGAACGTTCGACCCGTACGGGTCGAACGGGTCGAAACCCGCGGGTCGACCCACGGGTTGGCGGGTCCAATTCGTGGGTTGGACCGGATTTGTGGGCCGGGTTTCGCAAATTTAATTTGCCTTAATTGCGACCCGGGTCGACCCGGTACTGTTCACCGGGTTCGACCCGAACCCGCCAAGAAGCTAAGCGGGCCGGGTTGGCGGGCCGGGTCGCGGGTGGGTCGCCGGTTGACCCGGCCCAGTTGCCATCCCTAATAGTTGCCTCACGATACAATATTGACATGAATTAATTTAGGTTTTACCCGTTCTTGATTTGTTCATGTATGTGAGACTTCTTGTAAGAATTTGGGTATTTGTTGAGAACCATGTGATAGACTTGTTTTAGATATTTTAATAACCCTAATTCATGATGTTTGGACACTTGGTAGACTCGATTTCATTTTTGGTTGTACTTTGAACAAGTTTTGTATGATATATGTGGAGTTGTTGTTAAAGAGAAAAATCTGTATTTTGTCGCTGATCTGTTTTGTTTGCTGTTTTGGACTGTCTTGAAGTCCGTAGCTTAATTTCGGTTTAGAACATGAGTTTTAGAGGAATTCGTCTTCTTTCCAACCCCTCTAACCTTGCAAGATTTCATTTTCGTATGAGTGACTTATGACTGTTTTACTACAGAGGTGTAGATAAATTCCAGATTTTGTTTCTTGATGATTTTGATGACTTAATTATTTTGATACTTGTGTTACACATATTATTTTGATCTGATACTTTGGTCAGTCTTTCTATACATATCTAGGGATTACCCAGAATTTTGGTAGATTTTATTGATGAATTTTAGATGCCATTTCACGCTTGTTTATGAAAACTATACCTGCTGTATTTTGCTCGCTGTTCTGTAAAGAAACATATTTTCGCCCTGATTCTTTTTACTGTATGAAAAATATTCGTGAAATATGAAAGTTAATATATTTTGTCTATTTTCATATCCCTTCGGCGGATTTGGATTTCGTTTCACAGCTTGCGAGATATTTCAGTTTTCGTACCGTAGTGTTGGGAATTCCAGATTTGCCAAAGTATCGTTCTTGATGTATTCTTATTTTTGATGACTGGTCTAATTTTATTGGAAAATTATGAAGCTTTATATTTTGATGTTAGACATATATGGGAATACCCCAGATTTTTCTTGGAATTTAGTATGATGATTTCTTGCTGTTTCCCTGTACTTGGATATAATTTACTGATTTCTGGTTGAACGCATTTCCTGGTTTAGATTCCGTTTGAGTTGTGATTTTGTGAAACACTATATGACTTATTTATATTCGCTGGATTCGTGTGGAAGTATATTTTTCAGATTCTTCGACGGATCCAGATTTGGATATTTGTAGTAGTGGAAATCACTGTTTTAGTACAACATTATCTTGCTGTCCTGAATTAGAAAACTAGTTGTTTTACCCTGTTATGTGTTATCTTGTACCTGTACTTGTTTATCTTGCACCCTGTACCTGATACATGTTTATACTCTATTATCCTTGCTTTGTTTTGCGACACATACATGCATGCCAGATTATAATAATAAATAACCAAGCCGAGATTAAGGGAAAGATCTAGTAGTGGAAAATATAGAAATGTGTACTGAGAAGAGGACCTGTGTCCTGCCTGCCTATTACGTGATCATGACTACATGATTCACGATCCTGTTATCTGTACCTGACTGAATGTTTCCCTATAGGAAGATGTATTCGGAAGATAACCACTGGGTTATACATGTTTCCTGTACCTGACTGCATGCTTCCTATAGGAAGGTGTACTCGGAAGAGAACCACTAGGTTCTACCTGTTCCTGTTATTCCTGTTATCCTGAACCCTGAGTACACTGCCCTATGCTATGAAATCTAAAGCGAGACTGTTTATTGTAGCAACCATGTAGTAAAAGCTGGGATGCATGAAGTGCTACCTAGATAGTAATATAACAAGACTTGACATAACATAATCTGATTTCCTGTACTTGATACCTGGTTATCCTGTTACATGATTACCTGTTTACCTGTATACCTGTTACCTGATACCTGTTACATGTTTACCTGTTTACCTATTTACTTGACACTTGATACATGTTACCTGTACCTGTTAGTATACCATGCTACTTGTTTCTATTTTCCTGATTCATGTTAGATATTATATTTCTGTTGACACACTTATACCATACTATGCTTGTTACTTAAATTATCTATCCCCTGTACTTGTATCCTACATTATAAGTGGCCCGTAACTTGCAAATGACGGGTACTTGTTTTCTTTTTCCTTCTCCTGCAAATTCACTAATTGCAGATCAGGATGGTCAGCTGCCAGATGGTATTAGCGAGATGATGTATTAGTGTTGGATTTTCTGCTTGATTATTATTATTATTATTTGTTGCTTGAACTTGAATAAAATGTACTTGATTACTTGGATATTTATTTTATATTTGGGCGATGTGACCCAGGATATTATTAACTTGTCCAGATTCTGATTTATTTGAGATTTATATATTTTTGGTTTCAAGGTATCTTATTTCAATTATGCTTGTCTGGTTGATTCTTTTGCTTCCGACTCTGATTATTTTGTGAGATGTTGTAAAGATTCCTGAACAGCTTATGGATGATGAATCATTCGCTGGGCCAATGTTATGTACTTGTATTCCATATTTTTGGGAAGCGGGGCATGACAGAGTATCTCTGTTTTAGTAAAATAGTGTCTTGCTGTCCTGAACTAGCAATTACATGTATCTATTTATAAACTGTATATCATCTGTACCTGTTTATCTGTCACCCTGAACCTGTTACATGTTTATAACATGTTATTCTCACTCTGTTTTCTACACATACATGTTTGTCTGATAATAATAACAAAATGACCAAGCCGGGGTTTGTAGAAAAGATCTAGTAGTGAAAAATATAGAAATGTGTCAGGAGAAAAGGGCTCGTGTTCCCTATCTCTTACGTGTTCATGACTACATGATTCACGACTTTGTTTATCTAACCCTTAATACATTACTTCCCTATAGGAAGGTGCACTCAGAAGAGAACTCATAGGTTCTATCTGTCAGTCTGATCTGATTATCTGATATCTATTTGTCTGAACCCTGAGTACACTGCCCTGTGGACTCCACTACAAAATCTAAACGTAATTTGTTTGAATGTAGCAACCATGTAGTAAAAACCGAGATGCATGAAGTGCTACCTAGATAGTAATCACACAAGACTTATAAGAACATGACATCTGTTATCAGTATCTGTTTATCTGACATCTGTTATCTGATTATCAGTTATATGTCTGACTAGCATCTGACACTACCATCTGTATATCTGTCTGCATACCATCTGACACTTGACACTTGACACATATTATCTGTATCTGTTTGTATACCATGCTATCTGATTTGTTTCCTGATTCATGTTAGATATTACATTTTCGTTGATATGCTTATACCATGCTATGTTTGCTCTGTTGTTATTTTATATTACTTAGTTTTTCCATGTACTTGTATCCTGCACTACAAGCGGTCCGTAACTTGCATTGACGGGAGTTTGTTTTCTTTTTCCTATCCCTGCAATTGTTAAATTGCAGATTTTGGAGAACAGGTACCAGATGGTGTTGGTGATATGCAATATTAGTGCTGGAGTTTATTATTATTTCTGTTGCTTAATTGAACAATTGGATTTGGTACTTGGATTTATTTGTATTTGGGCAACGTGACCCGGGATATTTGACTTATTCAGATCTGATTTATTTGAGATTAATATGTTTTGGTTTCAAGTAAATTTTTGTTGGTCTATTTGATTCGATTATGCATACTTGGTTGATTATTTTGCTTCCGACTCTGATTATTCTTGTGAAATGTTGTAAATATTCTTGAACAGCTTATGGATGATGGATATCATTCGCTGAGCTTTTTTTGCGTACCTGTATTCCGTACTCTTTTTGGAAAGCGGGGCATGACATTTACATCATTTGGTGTTAAGTTGGACCACAATCTAGCTAACTCAAAGCAAGGAATCTATACATTCAGAGTTCAAGGACAAGTTTATCACACCTTAACTTCTATAGCCAAAAGTGACAATGCACCACGATACCTTCAGTTGTATATTTGTGACACCAAGAATGAGGTCGAAAACAGAGTTAGTGCAATACCTTCAGCAAATGTTGACAAAATATTGGTTAAAAAGTTATTGGAAATATTATTAGTCAATCCTTATGGAATTTTTTTCATTCAATGAAGGATAATCAATATGCAGATAGCCATGATATTGTTTTCAAGTGTAATGCTCAAGTTGATTAAAGAGTATATAATACTCCAACATCACATCAAGTGGCGGCAATATGGATTGAAGGAAATGATTCATCAGCAGCTGATGGTCGAGATATTCTCATTAATTCACGCTCCGGACTGCATCATACAGTGAAACATTACTTTGGATGCTATGATCCTTTACAGTATCTATTGCTTTTTCCTTACGGAGAAGTTGGATGGCACCAAAATATTAAGAGAAAAGGCCAATATACAAGTGATTTCATAGAACAAAATGATAGGGTTGAATTGACATCTGGGAAAGAAATTTTTGACAGAGAAGAAATCGATATTCTTAAAGGAAGTAAAAATAGAGTATCTTGCAGAGAATATTATTGCTATAAACTTCAAATTCGAGAGAATGTTTTCCCCCATCCATTATGCTGGAAGATTATCGCAACAATTTTTAGTTGATATGTGCATAAAGATGGAAACAAAAAGACTGAACTTTTTTCGAAATGGCGGCCAAAAAGAAATTCGTGCAGAATTATACAAAGGTGTAGTTGATAGTGTGTTAGCAGGTGAAACAAGAGGGGAAAATGTTGGTCAGAGATTAATACTTCCAGCATCATTTATTGGTGGACCCAGAGATATGAGACGCAGATATTTGTACTCAATGGTGTTGGTTCAAAAATATGGGAGACCGGATTTGTCTATAACTATGACTTGCAATCCCGAATGGAAAAGAATTCATGATGAGTTAAAGCCAAGACAACATAGTCAAGACAGGCCAAATTTAGTATCACAAATCTTTTAAGCCAAGTTACAGGATCTTAAAGACCAACTTTAAAAAAAAATTATTTTTGGACCTGTAATTGCCCATGTCCATGTTATTGAATTACAGAAAAAAGGGTTGCCACATGCCCATATTTTAGTCATAATGAAGCCTGGATATAAGATAACTATTCCTGACATCTATGACAAATTAGTATGTGTAGAAATTCCAAATAGCATTAAATATACTGAACTGTATGCATTAGATGCATGGCCCATGTGGAATTCTTAAAAAGACAAATGTATGCATCCGGAAGGGAGCTTGCAAGGACAACTATCCGAAACAGTTTTGTGAAAAGACTTCTTAAGGAAATGATTCGTACCCAATTTACAGGAGAAGAAATAATGGGCAACAAGCCAAAGTAAGAAATCATATGCTCGATAATCGATGGGTAGTTCAATATAATCCGTACTTATTGACTCGATACAATTGTCACATAAATATTGAGATATGTTCTGGGGTAAGCGCAGTTAAATATCTTTATAAATACATATATAAAGGTCATGATTGAGTGTCATTACGAATTGCACCTTCTGATAAAGAAATTACTGTTGATAAAGAAATTACTATTGACGAGATCCGACAATTCCAAGATGCAAGATGGGTATCGGCACCAGAAGCTATATGGAGAATCTTTGAATTTGATTTTAATGAGATGTATCCATCAGTTAGAAATTTGCAATTACATCTTCCAA
The DNA here is from genome assembly GCA_017893485.1 of Hemerocallis citrina. Taxonomy (NCBI): domain Eukaryota; kingdom Viridiplantae; phylum Streptophyta; class Magnoliopsida; order Asparagales; family Asphodelaceae; genus Hemerocallis; species Hemerocallis citrina. The sequence goes on along the minus strand of CM030366.1, from coordinate 136,873,261 downwards.
AAAGCCATTATGTGTATTATGCAGAAAATCAAAATTTAAAAGATTTGGTTCAACTTGAATACTTTTCAAAGACAATGTTGACCGAATTCTTTAAACAAAATAGGTTTCATTGTATTATTTGAATTATCTAAAGTTTACAATTAAAAAAATTTAGATTAATAAAATTCTAGATGCAATTTTGACATTTTTAAAAAATGAACAGGAAGGATAATGATGCATGAAAATACTTGTACAAAGAATTTTCGGAGCACTATGTATGGAACAAGACAGGAAGGAAGTGTTAGGGTTTTGGCATCAAATACACGTAGGCACTGAGTACTTGAAGGTGGAGGAGAAGAGGAGGAGACAAAGACAGCAAGAGAAGACAACAACAAGTAGAATAAGTATAGTCTGGAGAGTTGCAGTTGACCGACCCAAACTGCTGAGAGTTCTTTGAGTGTACAAGGTCCAACAGAGGGGGTGAAGGTCGACCATGCAGTCAACCGGTCGTGTCTCGGGTTTGGCTTTACACGTTGGGGTCGATCGACCTTGGAGGTGCGATCGACCGACTTCGGCGCTAGTTGTTTTTTGGGCTTACGAGTTTAAGGCCCAATAGCTGGATTTGAGTCTATCTTTTAAGGTTTACTTGGGGGCTATATATATGGTTGTAGACTCTAGGGTTTGTAACATCCAAATCAAGAGATTTGGTGAGCCGTTATCATTGTTCAACTTCAAGAGGGGTTGTGCCGAGTGTTTCAAAGGTGAGAGAGAGAGAGAGACTGAGAGTTGTAATCTCTTTTGTAATCTTTGTATTTCTTGGGGAATAAGAAGTATTGGTTATCTCTGCATATTGATTGTGTTCTTATGGGATCTGACATATATTGTGGTGGCTTGTTCTTGGTTCATCTAAGTCTTGGGAGTTTCTACTACTTGTGGTATGTTTCCTCTATTAGCACTACGAGTTGTGATATATTCTTCAACAAGAAGTGGACAAAAAGACGAAAACATGTGCAGATCAGCCGAATCAATACTGTTAATCCTATTGATGGAGAACGTTACTATCTACATTTATTGCTGAATCATGTTCCTGGGCCAACATCGTCTGATGACCAACTCACTTTTAATGAAATAAAATGTGCAACTTTTAGAGAATCTGCAGAGAAACGAGGATTATTGGAAACAGCTAATAGTATTTCAGAATGTCTAAATGAAGCGGCAAACTTCCAAATGCCTTCAGAATTACGAAGACTTTTTGCGACAGTGTTGATTTATTGCCAACCAACTGGTGTGAAGAAGTTATGGGAAGAAAATTTTAAAGCATTACCCTACGAATTCAAAAAACAAGATGCCTCACTAGAAAGCCAAATTTCAAAAACATTAGCTTACATCAATATCTTCCTAGAACGCATGGGAAAGAGCATAACAAATTATGATCTACCACGAGTTGAATTATATGATTATAACAATAATGAAGATATGAAGGAGATCAATGACGAACAGAGCATTATCACCCCTCTAGAAGACCTACTTTTCTCATCAAGGCTTAATAATGAACAGAAAAATGCATATGACAATATCATGAAGCGCATAGATAATAATCAACATGGGGTATTTTTTATCGATGGTCCTGGTGGAACAGGAAAAACATACTTGTATCGTGCAATTCTTGTTGCATTAAGGACAAGCGGTAAGATCGCAATTGCCACAATCATCAGGAGTCGCAACAACAATTATGCCAGGAGGACGAACTGCTCATTCAAGATTTAGGATACCAATCACAAAAATCGATGACAAAAGCATGTGCAACATTTCAAAACAAAAAGGCCTTACAGAACTAGAGAAAGGCAGTCTTAATTTTATGGGATGAAGCACCAATGTCAAATCGTAAAAATGTCGTGACATTAGATCGTTCTTTAAGAGATTTAATGTACTCTAATAAGCCATTCGGTGGTAAAGTTATGTATTTGGTGGAGATTTTCGCCAAGTCCTTCTAGTGGTAACACATGGAACGAGAGAACAAACTGTTACTTCTACCTTAGTAAAATTGGATCTATGGCAAGAAATGGAAATTATACAATTACAACAAAATATGAGGGCAATATAAGATCAATTATTCAGTGACTTTTTGCTTTGAATAGGGAACGGAGAGGAGCCTGTTGTGGGCGATGATTTAGTTCAAATCTCAAAGGAGATGATCGTTGAATAAATAAATGATGAAGTATCTGAGAATGCCTTGCTTGATAATGTTTTTCCTTCACTCCATCAACATGCACTCTCTTGGCTATATCACCACGCGTGCTATTTTAGCAGCAAAAAATGAGTGGCTTAATTCATTAAATGATAGAATGATTGCTAGATTTCCTATAGAAGAAGTTACTTACTTCTGTTTTGATTTTGCAATTGATGATCCTCATAATTTATATCGACCAGAATTTCTTAATTCACTTATCCCAAATGGTCTTCCAACACATAAACTAATACTGAAAAAATTCTCCAGTTATATTATTAAGAAATCTAGATCCATCACAAGGTTTATGCAATGGAACAAGAATGGTATGTCGAGATTTTAGAAACAATGTTATCTTTGTAGAAATATCGACAGGTCAATTTTCTGGTAAACGTCTTTTTTTCCAAGGATACCCTTATGTCCGAACGAAGATGAGAATTATCCTTTCAATTTCAAAAGGAAGCAATTTCCCGTTCGGCTTTGCTTTGCCATGACAATTAATAGGCTAAATATAAAAAAAATCCACCCAACTATTGTGCATTTTAAAAAAACCACACCAATTTTTTTTATTTTAAAAACATCACCCAACTATGCTTTTAACACAATTTTTTTAAAAAAAAACCTCACTCACCCATGCCTGGAAAACATAGTTGGGTGTGGTTTTTTTTCTAAAAAACAATTTTGGTGTGGTTTTTTTAAAATGCACAATAGTTGGGTGAGGTTTTTTTATATTTAGCCCAATTACTAAGGCACAAGGACAAACAATACCCCATGTTGGAGTTTATCTGCCAAATAATGTATTTTCTCACGGACAACTATACATTGCTCTTTCTAGAGGAGTGTCCATGAAGGATATTAAAATTCTAATAAAGCCAGATCAGCATGCTAAGCTTAAAGGTTCATACACTAAAATGTGGTTTATAAGGAAGTGTTAATGCCTAAGGTAGGTTGTTTCTTTTTTCTTCTTTCAAATTCTTAAGAAGTAATAGAGTTATATATAAGCTTTTCTCTTTTTGTTTATTACCATAATGTTCTCAATTTGATTTTCCTTAAGTTTCAGATATCATAGATTATGTCGAAGGTTAAGGATTTGCTAGCTTTGAGACACCACCAGCCACTGGAGATGTCAAAAACTCCATTTGAGTTAGAAATTTAAAGCTCTTATCACCGAGTTGCGAAGCCTCAATCAAACTTGAAATTATTATTCTGCGTTTGAACTGGTATTCTCTCAACTTAGATTCAGATGTTTGAAATCATAGTAATTCTTTACAAAGCTTCAAATATAAACAGAAAGTTATACCTTGAGAAAATAATATTTTGATAATTGAGTCAAAAAGTTCTATAGATAAATCTAAAATTCACATTGCAACTTCATTTGAACAAAACATATTTTTAATCTGATAAAAATACAAACTCAGGTGCATTTGATTTAAAATTATAAAGAAAAGCTTCATAAACAAAGAGAGGGTTCCTTGTGCAAACTTTTGTTATGATTGTAACGCCCCGAATCCCAAATACACAGAATTCGAGATGTTTTACAGGATCTTTTCGCTTCTCTTAGTACAATTTTACAAGGAAATTTAAACTTTTCACTCTACATCAGAGTTTACATCAATATTACATTTACATTGCACAGCGGAAGTAAAATTTACAACAATGAAACATATATACAACAACATTGTATCATCTTTAAGCATTTGTTCCTCTTTAATCTGTATCAAGCCATTTACCTGCATATAAGACTGTGGGTACGTCAGTTTATTCAACCGACGATCAATATACACGGCCATCCTCTCTATGCCGGAAACAGTAGAACTTATTTTCCATATTTAGCAAACACAAAATGTCACATTCAAACTAAAGGGACTACCCTATTGATGTCGTGTTATGATTGTGCACTTAATCCTTAATGCATTTATTTATGTTACATGACACTAATGCACACTTGTTCGGATTCTATGCATCCTATACTACATAGGTCCGAGGGCAAGCCCTTAATCGTTCTTCATCTTTGTAGGGTTCAATCCCTCGTCATGACTTAATCTACTACTGTAACTACGGTAAGTATCCTAGATGTTTTCAGACCTACGAACTCATGTCTAGGCACTCTGGAGGGAATTCCATCGCTGACATGACTCATCATGCAGACATCCTGTGGTAATTCAACTCTCACCATAGACATGACACCACCCGTAGTCTTCAAACCTCCCACGAGCGTCGCCACCGGGACGGTACTCTGGAGCAGTATTGTAGAACCCCATATTTTTAAATATTATTTTAATTATTTGAAAATGAATTTAAATGATTTTTGGAGGTCTAATTAATATTTTCTAAGAAATTTATCTTTTGTACACGTGCAAAATACGTGCAAATGACTTTTTAGAAGTTTGAAAAATTAAGATTTCTTTATGAAAAATCAATATTTATTATTTAGGATTTATGTAGTATTTTTCCAGTTTTTTCTGAAATTAATTGATACTATTTGCAATTTTTGAGAAAAGAAGGACTTATTTGCAAAATTGACATTTTCAAGGGTTGAAATGCAAATTTGGCATTCTGGACGTTTTGAGAAGTATTGGATGAGGTTTAGAAGTATATTTTCTATTAGATCCTAATTTAAAGGAGTTTTATTGAATTCACAAGACTATTGTATATATATATGTAAGTTGTATTTTTGGGAAGGATTGTTTTGCAAAATGTGGGTAAAACCCTAATATTAATCCGGCATATATAAGGGATTTCCTTCCCAGCCGTCATTTACAAAATATACAGATTTTGAGATTCGTTTGAGGAGCAAGAAGAGGCTTTTGGATCTAGCAAGAAAGAGAGCTCTTCCGTGGATCTTCTCTAAATCAAAGGTGAGTGGTTTGGTTTTGTTTGTTTTGTTTTGTTTTGTTTGTTTTGATTGATGAATGACGTAAGATCTTTTGTTACGCTTTGTTTGGGATTGTTATGATATTGTCTTGTTAGTCTCATTGTATGCATAATATGGATCTTCTATTTTGATATGGATGATGAGAACACTTGTTGATATTTGGACCATGTATGAGAAAATAATCAAGATTTGTTGAGGAAATATTGATGTATGGGATCGTATTATTGGAAAGCATGTTAAGAATTGATTAGGTTGTGATCGGATGATAAACATCTGGATCTTATGATTTTAAATCAGGATTTGATTATGAGTCGAGGAAGAAGTTTAGTTGGGAAACCCTAATAGAAGATTAGTGATTTAGATCATGAGAAGTTGAGATTTGAGGAATTGATTGAGGAGTAATGTATCCGTATTGGAGATTATTTTGAGAGTTATCATTGGCTTGTGTACGAACTATTGTTTGATAAACAATGAACCATGATTCTTTAGAAATCTTCAGTTTGATTTTGTATCCAGACCTATTTTTGAAAATTGTAGGCCGACAGTCGACTGGCTTACTGTGCAGTCGACTGGTACGACTCTATTGATTATCTTCAGTCTTTTGAGAATTGTTCGGGACAGTCGACTTAGGCTATTGTCAGTCGACTGGTCTGCTGATTGTAATATTTGTTCAGTCCTTTCGGGACAGTCGACCTATGAACCTTTCAGTCGACTTATATACTTAGAATATTTTCTTGAGAATTATTGGAATTTGTCTCGGGGCAGTCGACTGATGACTTTCCTAGTCGACTGATATGCCTTAGAATATTTTTGTGAAATTCTGGAGAATTGTCCTCTGGACAGTCGACTTACCTCAGCATAAGTCGACTAGTACTGAGGGATCTGTGTATTTGGTTTTGAGATATTATGTTCAGTATTTGATTTTGAGATATTTTGTTCAGTGTTTGATTTGAGATATTTTGTTCAGTGTTTGATCTTGAGATATTCAGTTAAGAAAGTGATCTTGAGATATTCAGTTGAACCACTTGTTTAGTGGGAATTTGATTAGATATTTGATTTTGAGTCTCTAGAGGTACGTGACCCTAGTATACCGGTGTTGAGTTATTTGTTGAGGCCCATAGAGGCGAATTTTCAGTTATTCAGATTTTTAGTCCGGTGGGGTACACTACTCTAGGAGATTTGTTCAGTAACCAAAAATAATAAGGACTTACACTAGTAGTGTCATGACGAAGGGGACATGAGTTATGCACCTCAGTAAGGCTTTAGATGTGGGATTTAATCTCCTGAATTATCCAAGTGGTTAACTTGAGATGTGGGATTTATCTTCTGAATTATCCAGGTAGACAACCTGAGATGTGAGATATATCTCCTGAATTATCCAAGTAATTATCTTGAGATGCGGGATTGACCTACGGAATGATCAGAGTCGAGGCGACGCTCTTGGGATATTATTGTGATGATGAATCTATGTTTAGATGTGGGTTGATCTCCTGAATTATCCAGGAAAATTACCTGAGATGTGGGATCTATTCCCGGAATTATCAAGCATGGGCAAATTCTCATAGTTTATCTTCATCTCTTAGTAGTCATCGTTGTCAGCATATAGCATTTGTGTTTTATTGACTCATCTTTATGCATTCGGATTTCCTGTTTCCACATTTGACACTTGGTTTTGGTATCACCTGTTGTTCTAATTGGTATTTTGGTTATTACTTGTTGGACATTACGATTTAAGTTCATTTATGTTGTTGTTTGATTTTTATGCCACTCACACCATTTATGGCTGACCCCTTTAGTTTGGGGGTTAGGGTTCAACTCTAGCCTCACGTGTTGCAGGTTATTGCTCAGAGTTGGAGATTGGATGCTTGAGTTAGCTTTTGGGATATATGGACTTGATGCTGTTTATTTCTGGGAGACGTGTGGATGCACCAGGTGTGAGTTCGGACTCAATTTGTATTGAAGGAGAATGCCGCTCGTCTGCCGATCTTCGGTTGACCTTCTGGGACCTACGATGAGCTCGGAAAGATGTTGAAGGCTGGGCTCGGATCGGAAGGGTCGGATCCGAGGTCTTGTGTACCTGCAGACGGTCCTGAAACACCGGGGTTTATCCCGGTGGCGGACCCTCCGACGCTCTAGTCAGTCTCTGTGAGAGAGTAGCAATAACTAGGTATATTTAAGTGGCAAAAGATTGATTATCTCAAAAGGTGGGTGTGGGTCTAGTATTTATAGAGAATCCCAACCGGGTTTGGTTCCACTTGGGTGCCGGGTCTGGATCCGAAAGCCCGTGGGCCTGACGTGGCAGAAGGCCCAGGGGGTTTAGGGCGGACGTGGCAATACCAGGAGTGGTATAGGGCTGACGTGGCGAAACCCTTGGTGGTATTTGGAGCCATCGTGGCCGATCGTGGGTCTCCTGTTCTTCTGGGGGATCGGAGGGCCTAAGCTGCGCCAGGTCATCCTTCTGCTTCGCCGGAGAGGGGGGGACGGCCTGTGGCACTATCACGGGTCGGACTCTGAGGACTACCAAGGCTCGTCGGCACGAGGAGGCCAGTACTGTGAGGGCAAACAGGAGGTTCGGCGTCGACCCTGAAGTGGTTCGGGGCCGAGCTAGATAGCTATTTTTATCTTTTCGAGTGAGAATTGTATTGGGCCCTGGTTGGGCCTCAGGCCATTTTTACCCTATCACACAAGCCCCCCACTCCTGCGGGGGTGCGGGAGCAAGCCTTGGGGGAGTGTTCATGGTTGTGGAAAAAATGGGAGGACGACTCACAGGGCCTTCTTGGTGGGGTTGTCCTGAGGCTTTGACCGGACCTCGAGCTTGTCGAGGGTTTATGGGTAGGTGAAGGCGATGGCGAACCGTTGTATCTTCCGGAGAAGAGTACCCTGGTGCCTGACAGAACCTCGAGAGGACGAGGGTTTATGCGTCGACAAGGGTGATGGCGAGCCGTTGTTTCTTCCTGAGAAGAGTACCCTGGTGCCAGACCGAACCTCGAGACGAGGGGGAATTATGGGCTGGTAAAGGTGATGGCCAGCCGGTGGATCTTCCGAAGAAGAGTACCCGGGTGCCAGACCGGACCTCGAGCTGGCGAGGGATTATGGGCCGGTAAGGGTGAAGGCGAGCCGTTGTTTCTTCCTGAGAAGAGTACCCTGGTGCCAGACCGAACCTCGAGATGAGGGGGAATTATGGGCTGGTAAGGGTGATGGCCAGCCGGTGGATCTTCCGAAGAAGAGTACCCAGGTGCCAGACCAGACCTCGAGCTGGCGAGGGATTACGGGTCGGTGAGGGTGAAGGCGAGCCGTTGTTTCTTCCTGAGAAGAGTACCCTGGTGCCAGACTGAACCTCGAGATGAGGGGGAATTATGGGCTGGTAAGGGTGATGGCCAGCCGGTGGATCTTCCGAAGAAGAGTACCCAGGTGCCAGACCGGACCTCGAGCTGGCGAGGGATTACGGGTCGGTGAGGGTGAAGGCGAGCCATTGTTTCTTCCTGAGAAGAGTACCCCGGTGCCAGACCGAACCTCGAAATGAGGGGGAATTATGGGCTGGTAAGGGTGATGGCCAGCCGGTGGATCCTCCGAAGAGGGGTGCCCTGGTGCCAGACCGGACCTCGAGCTGGCGAGGGGATTATGGGTCGGGCCGTTTGTGGGCGAACCGTTGTGCCTTGGGGCTGTTTGAGTAGGGTAGTCTGTTGTTTTCGCGGAGCATTTGGGGGCGCCCTGGGATCTGTGCAAGGTTCCCATTTCCTAGGTGCATTAATGGCGCCGCCTAATAAATGTATGGCGCATGGTCTTCCGTCGTTTGGTTTTCCCCATGTCATAAAGGCCGGCCCCTGGGGGAGGCTATAAGTACCCCCCCCCCCTCTTTCTCGTAGTGGTTCAGATCAAAGCAAGGGTGGTCTGTTTGGCCCTTAAAGGTGTCTGCTTCGGCGGACGCCTGTCTCTTGATAATTTTTACCCCCGGTTGTGTCGGAGAGGTAGTTTCTTTGTCGCCCGGATCTTCTCTTGGATCTGATGGCCCAGATGTGGCGGCCAGATCCAGGGGGGATCCGGGCGAGAGGGACAACGACCGAACTTCGAAGGGTGAGCAGTTTGCAACTGTGGAGGTTCTATCCTTCCGAGAGAGATGAAGGGCGTTCCGGGCCGGTTGTTTGCAACTGTGAAGGTTCTGTTGCTGGAGTAGGCTGGACTTTTGCAGTTGCATCAACTGGCTCGGAATGGTGCACTTCTTTCGACCTCTGGGTGTTGATCTGCTTTCGACCGGGGTGCTTGCCGAGGGGGGCGTCTTGAAGCTTTGGGCCCCGGGTAGATGAGTCGTTCTCCGATTGGAGGCTGACTACTCTGCGTCCCAATAGGGCTCCAGGTTGAGGCGGTTTCTGTCTCACCCGGGAACAGTTCGGGTCTTCGGCCGATGACGCTGTAAGCCCCGAGCTGCTCACGGGTGAAAGGGGAACCGACCCAGTCTCGGAGCCCGGGGCGTCTGTCTGAGGACGGCGCCTTAAATCTTAAAAATAAAAATGTTCCCTCCTCCGAATACTTCTTCTGCGCTGACCTCCTTGTCTGGCTGCCAGCCTGTCAATGGATGATGTCAGCATCGCACGTTTTGAGGATGTGGCGCGAATTCCTAGGCGGCAGTTGCATGTCAGATAGGTGAACAGTACTCACGGAAATCGAGGAGTCGCTTTTATCTCCTATAAATATTCCCCCCTCTCCCCTATCTGTCCACTCCTTTCTTTTTCAAAAAATTTTTCAACACTTCAGCGCTCATCTTTGCATCTTGCTGTACCAGGCTCGCCCTTCCAAAGTAACCCCAGGTGAGTTGGCAAGTCTACTTAGTTTAGGCATAGATGGACAGGGCTCAGTCTGGCTCATCAGCGTCGACGTCTAGGGGGGAAGTGGAGCCTATCTCTGACTCGACGTCCTGGGAGGAGCCCGTACTCGAGGAGGAGTCAGTGTACGTTGATGAGTCTTCTGACACGGTTTCGTGGGAGGAACCGGTGGTTGAGGAGGAGGTACATGGTGCGAGGCTGTCGCGCTCTCGTCGTCCCTTCGGGGTGGAGAGCAGCGAGTCGGAGGAAGCGACTGATGGTTCGGACGACGTCCGTGTTTTGGAGTTGGCTACCGAGGGAGAGAGAGGCGAGGGCGGCATTGTAAGGAGATCCACAGTTCAGGGGGCAGGTCCGAGTTCCATGTTGACTGGTCGGGGGCCCTTATTCACTCCCTCGCCGGAGGGAACCGAGAAGAGGAAGAAGGCTCCGAGGAAGGTAGGGTTGGGGACTGGTGGTTCGAGCCAGGGGACAGGTTCGCCCGTGCAGCCGAAGCATTTCTGTCAATATCCTGACGACCTGTCCGACCAGGAGCTCTTTGGTGTGCAGGCCTCTTCACCGAGTCGGACGAGAGTGTTGATGGACGCGATTCTGACCGTCTTGGATGGCGGGGACTTGGAGGTTTTGCAGCTGGCGTACCACATAGGTCCTAGTTACGAATTGATGCTGCCGAGCTCTACTCTTCGCCCAACCGATCCCCTGTTTGCTTGGTATTGTGTCTTCCCCGTGGACGCGTTTATTTCTGGACTGAGGTTGCCGGTCCATCCGTTTGTTCGGGAAGTGTTGAACTGGGCCTCCTTGGCGCCGATGCAGTATGGGCCGAACTCTTGGAAGCAGATAATCAGTTTTGTACTGATGTGCGAGGAACAACGGGTACCCCTGCGCTTGAACGTGTTCCGAGCGACGCTGATGATTAGTTCGGCGGCCGAGGGGGTTTACTATATCTCCCCCCGGAGCAGGAGGAAGGTTGTTCATAGCCACCCGGACTCTATCAAGGATTGGAAGAAAAAATATCTGGTGATCCGGAGTGAAGAGCCCTGGGACATTCCGACTCGATGGAACTACTCCAAGCCGAGTTATCCTGCGCCGGGGCAGGGGGATCTGACGGTCGAGGAGTGGGGGTTTGTCGAGTGTCTCCGTTTTTCCCCTAGTATTGATTGGACGAAGGTGACGGAGGTTCGCCTGGCGAGCGTTGGACTGAGCCCAGCCGTTCTCCGTATGTAGTTGTTTCTTTTCCCTCGATCCTTTCGTACATTCTTGCTCATTGCTCTTAATGGTTTTTTCTGTAGATATGGATGAGGCATCGATCAAAGCAAGGAGGCTCGCCATGAAGAAGGAAAATGCCGAGAAGAAGAAGGGGAAGGCGGCGAAGAGGCCGAGGGAGCCGCCCCTTGTTATCTCGGAGGTACCGCTCGAGTCGAGGGTTAAGAGGACTCGTTCGGAGACGGGCAAGGGGGTGCCCCTTTGAGGGGTAAGGGCCCGGCGAGGGCATCCGATCTTGATAAGGGGAAAGGTCCCTTGGTAGGGGTCGAGGAGGAGGACCCGGTGGTGGAGTTGTTGCGGCAGCGATGGGCGCCGGACTGGTCGGTTCGGATGGGCGACTGTCTGACCGAGGAAGCCCAGGCCGTAGAGGTGGTGGAGAAGCTGGCAACGCCTCGTGATCGCCAGATGATGGAGAACGAGCCCGTGGAGGTGGCATTCACGCGCCTGGCGCAGGCCACCGTGTCGGTAAGCTTGTCGACCTCCTCCTTTCTGTTTAGTCTTGCCTCAGGAGTTTTCTTCTTATCTGCGTCTTTCGGTTGCAGGCTTGTATGCAGGGAGCTAATGTGAAGAATCTCTACGAAGCGTCCCTGTTACAAGAGCGTGCTCGGGCGGACAAGAGCGGACGAGAGACGAAGGAGATGCGGATCGAGCTCGAGGGTTCGCATCAGAGGGAGCGGCAGATGAAGCTGGAGCTCGAGGCCAAGGACACCGAGTGGGGGAAGAGGGTGGCCTCCTTGAAGAGGAAGTTTGCCAAGGAGAAGGGGGAGTTGACAGCTGCGTTCGCCAATGAGAGGAAAGAGCTGACGGATGCGGGCCAGCGGATGGTGATAGCCGCCCAGGATGAGTGCTACGCGAAGGCCCTCAGTCATGTGAGGCATTTCTATCCGACCCTCGATCTGTCGAACTTCGAGTACGACATGGAGATTGATGGGACCCCGAAGATTCCTGCCGGAGAGGGGCTCGTTGACAACCCGGCCGTCGATCCTCCTGTGAACCCGATCGACGCCGAGGAGGGAAATCGAGTTGTATAGTTTTGTCTTTCTTTCTTCTTTCCTCCTTTCGATTGTATTTGCCTCCCGCGGACTGGCCCCCGCCTTTTCGTGTATATATAAAAAAGTAATTCGAACTTGCCAAGGGTTTTGACGCCGGTCGTTTCCGGATCTCCCCGCTTATGTGCTTCGAGTTGGCTCACTTCGTAGGTTGTGGCTTCCCTTCCCGAGGTGGGCCCCCGTCGTTCCGTCGTGGCGTGCCGCTCGAGACGAGGGGAGTATTTCTGTAACGGCCTTTGCCCCGGTTGACAGTATACAAAGTGATGAAGGGGATGTGGCTCGGCCTTATTGTTTCGCGAGGAATCGGAGTGGGGTGAGGTGACGCCTTGGGGGTCGACCCCCTAACCTGGTATTAGGTCGGGTCTGCCGAGGTGTTTGGAGTATGATACAACGAAATTTCCTTAGTATAAGATAGGGGGGCCGCTAAAACGGTCCTATACAAAGGAAAGCTTTACAAAAGGTTTACTTCTAGCTAAGTTAAAGTCTATGCTTACTCTTTGCAGGAGTTCACTGGGTGCTAGGCGTCAAGGGGGAACCTCTCTGGCTCGACGGTAGGTCCGGGGGTAGGGCCGTCCTTCTTAGGTTTGAACATGACGGCGTTGAGGGGGAACATTCCTCCTCCGACGGTGGTCATGTAGCACGATCGCGCTGCTTCTTGGCTGCCTCGGACGACGCCGACCCCTTGTGGGGTGGAAAATTCGAGCTCCAGATGGTAGGCCGAAGGCACCGCTTGGAGGGAGCATAACCTGGATCGGCCGAGTATGGCGTTGTAAGTCGTCTTGACGTTGGTCACCATGAAGTCCATAGGCTCGGTCCTCTTGGCGGGAGCCGATCCCGCGGTAACATCGGGGGTGACAATCCCTTCTAGTACGACAGGGACGCCGTAGAACCCATGTAAGGTGTATCCGGCCGGTTGGAGCTTGCCTCTAGGTAACTTCAGTTTCTCGAAGGCTTCGAGGAAAAGAATGTTCACCGAGCTGCCGTTGTCGACAAGGATTCGGCGAACTTCACACTTAGCCATGCGGAGGCTAATGACGAGGGCGCACGATCGTGCTGCTTCTTGGCTGCCTCGGACGACGCCGACCCCTTGTGGGGTGGAAAATTCGAGCTCCGGATGGTAGGCCGAAGGCACCGTTTGGAGGGAGCATAACCTAGATCGGCCGGGTATGGCGTTGTAAGCCGTCTTGGCGTTGGTCACCATGAAGTCCATAGGCTCGGTCCTCTTGGCGGGAGCCGATCCCGCGGTAACATCGGGGGTGACAATCCCCTCTAGCACGACAGGGACGCCGTAGAACCCATGTAAGGTGTATCCGGCTGGTTGGAGCTTGCCTCTAGGTAACTTCAGTTTCTCGAAGGCTTCGAGGAAAAGAATGTTCACCGAGCTGCCGTTGTCGACAAGGATTCGGCGAACTTCACACTTAGCCATGCGGAGGCTAATGACGAGGGCGTTGCAGTGGGGGAGGCGAACGCCTTCGAGGTCCTTCCCTGAGAATGAGACTGGCGCGGGTTGTAGCTCGGGAGAGGGATCGCCTTGGACAGCATTTATCTCTCGGATGAAGGCTTTTCGGAAAGTATTCGATTCCCCTCCTATTAGCCCTCCATGGACTCAATGTAAGATAAATGGTGTGTCCGCGGCTCCCTCGGACTCGGGATCCCGACCCGGTATGCGGCTCGGAGGGGGGTTCGGGGGCGAGTGTATCCCGCTCCTAGTATCTCGTCGACCCCGCGGGACTTCTCAGGTGAATTCTCGGAGGTATCCTCTGGAGATGAGTTCCTCAATCTTGTCTTTCAGGGCCCGGCATTGATCTGTGTCGTGTCCATGGTCTTGGTGGAAGCGGCAGTAGAAGCGCTGATCTCGGTTCTTGCCGTTGTTAGGTCGGGGAGGTAGTCGAACAATGCCTTTGTCTTCGATTTCTAAGAGGATGGCGGATACGTTGTGCGTCAAGGGAGTGTATCTCTCGAAGCGGGGGACCGGCGGGACCTTCTTCATGGCCCCCGGGTCCCTTGGAGCTTTCTTTGATGGTTCGACTTCTTCGGTCTTCCGCTTTCCCTTTCCGGTGGCATCCCTGGCATCTTCGGGGTTAAGGGCCTCTTCTGCCCTAATGTATTTCTCGACCCTACTGAGGAGGTCGGGGAAGTCGACGGGGGGTTTCTTCGCCAGAGAAGCCTTCAGCTGTCCGTGACGAACGTTGTGTCGGAATGCCGCTGAAGCGACGCCCGGGTCGAGGGAGGAGACCGACCTTGCCTCAGCGGTAAATCTCCGGACGAACACTCTGAGTGATTCCCCTTCTAACTGTTTGAGTCCGAGTAACGAGGCGCTGGTCCTTTCGGTCTTCCGGCTGGTGACGAAGTGGGCGAGAAAATTGCCCTCGAGTTGGTCGAAGGAGTAAACGGAGCCAGGGGCGAGCTTCGAGAACCACTCACGAGCGGGACCCCGAAGGGTGGCAGGGAAGGCTCGGCATAGCAGGGGATCCGAGGCGCTGTGAATCATCATGAGGGTTTTGAAACCCCCCATGTGATCAGCAGGATCTCCCTCGCCGTCGTAGGTCTCGAACTGAGGGGGTCGGAAATTCCTGGGTATTTCCGCTTGGAGGATGGGGGCGGAGAAGGGAGGACGGACAGGTCTGTACCCCTGAGCCGCTCTTCGGCCGCCGTCCCCTATGTGATCGAGGCGATCCTCCATCCCTTGTAGGCGCCTTAGGAGAACGCCATCGTCCTCAGGCTGGATTATTGAAGGGCGGGACGCGCTGGCTTCGGCGTCCGACCTTGTTTGGGAATGGGGGGTTTCTTCCCTGGGGGTCCGTCGGAGGGCTCCCAGAATTTCTCTTCGGAAGTCTTGGAACTCCTTGTGAGTGACGGGGGCTCCCTCGACTTGGTTTGGTTGGTCCGAGGGTTGTCTTCCGACTCGGCTGAGCGCGGATCTTCGTACCTCGGGCGGCGGTCTCGGACGGTTCGGGACCGGGTTGGAAGCGGCCCTTCCCCTGCTGCGGGTAATCCTGCGGTTGAGGATTATTCCCCGGAGGTCGGGCTGGGCTGGCCGGCCGACGCTCCTTTGGGACTCCCGAGGGAGAGCCTTGTGTTTCGACGTGCGTGGCCTGGCTTTATCAGTGGGTGGGGGCGAGTCCCGTTGGTTGACGGAGGAAGCAGCCCCCTTGCCTTTGGAGGCCATGAGGGTTCGACTGTCGAGGTCTTTTGAGGGTCTGGATCGGATCGGCTTCTGGAGCAGCTGTTCCCACAGACGGCGCCAACCTGATGCTGTTTATTTCTGGGAGACGTGTGGATGCACCAGGTGTGAGTTCGGACTCAATTTGTATTGAAGGAGAATGCTGCTCGTCTGCCGATCTTCGGTTGACCTTCTGGGACCTACGATGAGCTCGGAAAGATGTTGAAGGCTGGGCTCGGATCGGAAGGGTCGGATCCGAGGTCTTGTGTACCTGCAGACGGTCCTGAAACACCGGGGTTTATCCCGGTGGCGGACCCTCCGACGCTCTAGTCAGTCTCTGTGAGAGAGTAGCAATAACTAGGTATATTTAAGTGGCAAAAGATTGATTACCTCAAAAGGTGGGTGTGGGTCTAGTATTTATAGAGAATCCCAACCGGGTTTGGTTCCACTTGGGGGCCGGGTCTGGATCCGAAAGCCCGTGGGCCTGACGTGGCAGAAGGCCCAGGGGGTTTAGGGCGGACGTGGCAATACCAGGAGTGGTATAGGGCTGACGTGGCGAAACCCTTGGTGGTATTTGGAGCCGTCGTGGCCGATCGTGGGTCTCCTGTTCTTCTGGGGGGATCGGAGGGCCTAGGCTGCGCCAGGTCATCCTTCTGCTTCGCCGGAGAGGGGGGGACGGCCTGTGGCACTGTCACGGGTCGGACTCCGAGGACTACCAAGGCTCGTCGGCACGAGGAGGCCAGTACTGTGAGGGCAAACAGGAGGTTCGGCGTCGACCCTGAAGTGGTTCGGGGCCGAGCTAGATAGCTATTTTTATCTTTTCGAGTGAGAATTGTATTGGGCCCTGGTTGGGCCTCAGGCCATTTTTACCCTATCACAGGACTATTAAGTGTTCAGTGTTAATTTGTAAAGACCTGTTGAGTTAATTTTGAGTTGTTTAGTCTTCCGCTGTGATATGTAAAAGTTTTGTTGTAATAAATGTTGAAAATTTTAGTGGTGATTGGTTGTGTTTATTGTTATATTGAAGTGGATCACTGGGAATGTGCCACGTATTTTCTAAGCTCTCATATTAGAAATTCGGGGCGCTACAAGTATCCTCACCCAGACTCATCATGGGAATTCCTGGGATACGCTCTCGCCGCTATCCAATGGCCCTCATACTCAATGTTTTTCTCTTACTTTCATCACATCTTCACTATGTACCAGTCCTTAGTTTTATTAGAATCATGAACAAAATCAAAGCTCTAGAGTTAGCCTCTCCACTAAACCAGACTTATTCATTCATTCAACATGACCAACCTTGGTCTTTCATTTCAATAATTCATTTCAATTTCATTTCCAAATGCCGGGGGAGACTTAGCTACTCTTTCATTTCAATTCCAATTCACAATTACTAAAATAATCTGAGCACTTCCAGCTCATGAATTCATTTCATAATCTCAACAGATTTTCTTTTTCATGTCCATAGTTCCACAATTATATAACTTTCGTAATTCAAATAATGATTCACTTCATTTCTTGTATAAAAGAGTTCATGCAAAGATGATAGAGTTTACTGTCACGACCAATATTCACATAAAAATCACAATCTTTATCATAAAACAATTGATAGAATTTCAGAGATGTCAAAAGTACTCTGAACAGTCGACTTGGAGCTCACCCAGTCGACTTGTTCAGTCAAATAAAGCTCTTCAATAATCGCTCGGAAGAGTCGACTGCTGCATATGGTCAGTCGGCTGTCCAGCAGTCGGCTGTTCCGCAACATTCAAAATTTCAATTATCATTTACGGGGCAGTCGACTGTCGTTAACCCAGTCGGCTGTTCTGCAAAGTGCAATTATGTAATTTCTCAAGTTCAATATAGTCGACTGTTCCACACATTCGGTCGACTGAACAGGTTAAAAATCTCAAATTAGGGAATCATTCCTTCATTCTATTCACACCATAATTTGTTGCACTATTCTCCCACGAGAATAATTCACATTTCATAGTTGTCACATTATTCTCAAAATGAGAAATATTTTGCCTCACTAACGAATATTCACAATTCATATTTTTCATACTATTCCCAAATTAGGAAATAATCACATCCATCACATAATATCACTCCAATCTTTACTATATTAATCTTCTTTATTTCAAGTTCTTTTTGCAAAGTATAATTTTCCCAAAAATACACTTATAAAACCATAGTTCTAATTACACATTTTATTCTCAAATCACATTTTATTTCATGCAATAATTCCCAAATCATTTTTATAAGGTCCCATGTGTTTTTACAAGAATAGAACATTCAAGTTTATAAAAATTCATCAGTACCAGTCGACTTATGCTGTAGTAAGTCGACTGTCCAGAGGGAAAAATATTCATGATTTCAAGAAAATAACATAAGTAATATAAGTTGACTTATAAAGACATGAGTCGACTGAAAAGAGGGCATAAGTCGACTTAAAGGGTCCTAAGTCGACTTACCAGGGAATTCTTTTTCGACATTTCTCAACAATTAATGCCACTAATCTCTTATTTAGCAAACCACACATTAACTCTCTGTTCCATCATTCATTTCAATATAACACAAAGATCCATTTAATCATGTGAAGTAGCAATGCCAATCTACTAACTTTGTGTACATAATTTGTGATGTAGAATAATGAGACTTTCTTTAACAATCCATAGTTATAATTAATCCATACAAACTTAGATTCTTACTAATCAAATCACATACAATTGCATACCCACATTCCAATCAATTCATAGTTCAATTTTCCAATTAAGAGTGTACTCTTATTAATATTTTTCATGCATCATTCATTCAATTTAATCTAGCATGTATCCCTAATTAGAAATACGGAAAATTTACCCACCTTGTATGGAGAGACAAACACAATAACAACAAAAGTCCTTCGCAAACGAGTGCACCTCCTCCTAGACGCGCGCACACAAGCTCCAAAAGCTCCACACCGAAAGCTCCTACTTGAATAGCCGGCCCCTCTCCTCCTTGGTAGAATGCAAGCTCAATCCCGTTCACAACTCAATCTTTTTAACTCACAAACTACTACTAGATAATGCTATTAGACTATAGATTTGAAAAGGATATTAAGCACAAAATAACTAGCCATGGGAGGGAGTATTTATACTAAAAATCAAATAGAATGGAGGGCTAGGATCAATTAGTTGGTTGTAGGATGGAGGGCTAGGATGAGAGTAGGAGTTGCAATAACTACCCACATCTAAATAACCACCACCATGATCACCATTATAATTTTTGAATCTCCCTCCAAAAGAAGCATTCCCGGCCTAGAGAAGAATGTGCATATTGCACGTGTACGTGGAGTGCACGTGCATGCAACTAGGCCCAAAATTGCACATTAACTTTTGTATAAAAATAAAATAGTCTTTTAGATTGTATTCTACATGACAAGTTGTGAAAAAATATAGATTAATCCATGGGCTTTAGTTTATGGGCCAAAATAGTTATTTTAAAATAAAAATAAATAATTTACATTTTGGGCTTTAAGAAAAAGGCTTTAAAATAAGGCTTTCTATCTATTTAAAGAAAAGGGCTTTTGAAAAACACACATTTAATTATTTATACACATCACAATAAAAATAATTATAAGATTTAATTCAACCAAAATATTGCACGTGCACACTACGTGCAAAATAAAATAATTGAAAAATCAGGGTATTACAACACTCCCTCCTTAGAATAGTTCCGTCCCCGGAACTACAGTCAAGAGCGAGAAAAATAAAAATACAACACTCACACAAAAACAAAAAGATACAAAGACACAATCTAGCAAAAAGCTCAGGATAGTCCTTCAACATCCTCTCCTCGGACTCCCAAGTAGCCTCTTCAACCAAATGGTTTCTCCAGACTAGCTTGACCATCGGTATCGTCTTATTCCTCAAGACTTTCTCTCGACGGTCAACAATCTCGACAGGAGACTCGATGTAATTCAGATCCAACTGCAAACCTTCCGGCACTTCAGGCAAATGATGACTCGGATCTGGAATGTAACCTCTCAGCATAGACACATGAAAGACATTGTGCACCTGAGATAACTCTTCCGGTAATTCAAGCCGATAAGCAGTTTTTCCGATCCTTTTCAATATCTTATACGGGCCTATAAACCTCGGGGCTAACTTCCCGCCTTTGCCAAATCGAACCACACCTTTACTGGGTGATACCTTCAGAAAGACGAAGTCACCAACCTCCAACTCAAGGTCCCTTCTCCGGTTGTCTGCATAGCTTTTCTGCCTGCTCTGAGCTTCCACCAACCTTTTCCTGATCAGAACAATCTTCTCAGAAGTTTGCTGCACAAGCTCAGGACCAAACAACTGACGCTCCCCAACTTCAAACCAACAAACAGGAGTCCTGCACTTCCTGTCATACAAAGCTTCGTACGGCGCCATCCCAATGCTAGCCTGAAAAGTGTTGTTGTAGGCAAACTCTACCAAAGGTAAATGCCTTTTCCAACTGCCTCCAAAATCTAGTAAACAACACCGAAGCATATCCTCAAGAATACGATTGACTCTCTCGGTCTGCCCATCGGTTTGCAGGTGAAAAGCAGTGCTGAAATCTGTCTTGGTTCCCAAAGCTGTCTGAAGACTCCTCCAGAAATGCGAAGTAAACCGCGCATCTCGATCATACACAATAGTTGACGGAACACCATGAAGCCGGACAATCTCGCCAACGTACAACTCAGCTAACTTGTCCATCGAAGCAGTTAGTTTCATCGCCAAAAAGTGAGCGGACTTGGTCAGTCGATCGACTATAACCCAAATCGCATCATTGCCTTTAGAACTCTTAGGCAATCCCGTAATGAAATCCATACTGATGTTATCCCACTTCCATTCTGGAATAGGTAACGGCTGTAATAGACCTCCGGTCTCTAATTTTCGGCTTTGACTTGCTGACAAACCTCACACTTCGCCACAAATTCAGCCACATCCCGCTTCAAACCTGACCACCAGAAATGCTGTTTGATGTCTTTGTACATCTTAGTGCTCCCAGGATGTACCGACAAAAGAGTAGAATGCGCCTCCTGAAGAATACTCTCTTTCAGGTCCGCCTGATTCGGAACACATAGCCTCTCTCCAAACCACAGCACTCCATCCCTGATTTGAAATCTGGGCAACCTGCCAGCACCGACCTGCTCCTTCATCTCCAAAATATCAGCATCAACCTCCTGACTTGCAATAATTCTTCCATTCAGAGTAGGCTGAAGCCTCAACTGAACTAAAGATGCTCCCAATCCTTGCAAGACAACCTCAATACCTGCTCGATCCAATTCCTCAATCAGATGCTTCTGAGTTGTAATCAAACTGGCTAAACTGCTTTTGCGACTAAATGCATCAGCCACAACATTAGCCTTTCCAGGATGATACTTGATCTCAGGTCGCATGTCCTCAAGCACCTCCAACCATCTTCGCTGCCTCAGATTCAGATCCCTCTGCTGATATATATACTTCAAGCTCTTGTGGTCCGTGTACATGTTCAACTTCTCACCGTACACATAGTGCCTCTATTGCTTCAGAGCAAAGATAATCACAGCCAACTCCAGATCATGAGTCAGGTAATTCTTCTCATGCGGTTGTAGTTGCTTAGACCCATAAGCGATTACTCTTCCCTCTTGCATTAGGACACAACCAAGCCCACGATGTGAAGCATCGCTGTAAACATCATACTCAACACCTGCTCTAGGCAAAGCCAAAATAGGTGCAGTAGTCAGCTTCTCTTTCAACTCCTGAAAGCTTGCCTCACATTGCTCAGTCCACTTGAAGCTTACATTCTTCTTGGTCAGACCAGTAAGCGGTACGGCTATTTGAGCATAACCTTGAATGAATCTCCTGTAGTATCCAGTCATTCCAAGAAAACTTCAGACTTCCTTCACTGTAGTAGGCCTAGCCCAGTCTCTCACTGCCTCTATCTTCTGAGGGTCAGTTGCCACTCCCTCCTTAGAAAGGATGTGACCTAGGAATGCCACTTCAAATTTTCAGAAATCACACTTGGATAACTTGGCATACAACTTCTGCTCCTCGAGCTTCTTCAACACTGCTGCCAGATGTTCGGTGTGCTCCTCCTCTGACTTGGAGTACACGAGAATATCGTCGATAAACACTACGACGAAAGAATCAATGAACGGCCTCAGAACTCTATTCATCAAATCCATGAAGATTGCGGGTGCATTCGTCACTCCAAATGGCATAACTAAGAATTCATAATGCCCATGTCGAGTTCTAAATGCAGTTTTGTGCACATCTTCAGCTTTCACTCGAACCTGGTGATATCCTGATCGAAGATCTATTTTGGAGAATACAGCTGCTCCTTGTAGACGATCGAACAAGTCATCAATTCGAGGAATAGGATACTTATTCTGAACAATGACCTTATTCAGCTCCCGGTAATCAATACACATTCTCATCGATCCATCCTTCTTCTTTACCAAAAGCACTGGTGCTCCCCAAGGTGACGCACTAGGTTGAATAAAGCCTTTCTCCAACAGTTCCTCAATCTGCCGTTTCACCTCATCCTGTTCCATTGGAGCCATCCTATATGGTGCCTTAAAAATGGGTGCACTTCCCGGTTGAACAGTGATACTGAACTCTACATCACGATGTGGGGGTAACCCAGGAAAATCATCTAAGAACACAGTCGGATAGTCCCGAACCACAGGAATCCCTTGCACTTTCACAGGAGTCTCTTCCTTGCGGATAGTTGCCACCAGCTTAGAACACTTCTGCTTCCCTTGAAAAATGACTTCAGGTCCACCTGGAGCCTTCACTGTTACCGTCTTGGTCTTGCACTCGATGCTTGCACTGTACACCGACATCCAATCAATGCCTATGATAACATCGACTCCCAAGATAGTCAGCTCGATCAGATCAATGCCAAAGATTCGATCTCCAATCACAATCTCGCAATCAGCATAATACCGATCAGTGGTTAAAGTTTTCCCTGATGGAGTAGCTACTGCCAAGATCTTACTTGGAAAAATCTTCGGTTCAACTCCCAACACTTTAGCAAATTTAGGAGACACAAAAGTATGAGAGGATCCAGTATCGAACAACACAACAGCTTTCATTCCATTAAGATAAAGTTCGCCAGTGATGACATGATCGACCTCATCAGCATCAGCTTCCGTCAAGGCAAATACTCGCCCTGGTTGGTTCGGCCTCTTCCCAGTCTGCTGCGTTGGTGCATTGCTATTACCATTTCGTGGCTTGAGACATTGAGATTTGTAATGCCCCGTTTCACCACAGTTGTAGCAAGTTACCGCAGGAGGTCTCACCACATTGTTCCCAGGTCATCCAGCTACACCAATAGCGTTCGCCCCTGTCGGTTTGAACCTTTGTGCAGATGGTTGCCCCTTGAAACTCCCAGAATGTGCGGGCTCTTCCCAGACTGCCAGTTGTTCCTCCGGTTCTGAACAACTTGAAACTGCTCCATGTCGGCTTCCGTCGCTGCTGCCCTCTTGACCAGCTTGTCGAAACGTCTGATACCAAGAGGTATCATCCGGGATCTCAAGCTCGGCCTCAACCCAAGCTCGAACTTACGAGCCTTCTTAGCCTCATCCATCACCAGTTCAGGGGCATACCTAGAGAGCTGAGTAAACTTGGTCTCATACTCTCTCACTGACATGCCGCCTTGCTATAGCGACAGAAACTCCATAGCTTTCTTCTCTTGAACATTGAAGGGAAAATAGTGACCGCAGAATTCTTCCAGAAATTCCTCCCAGCCGAGCACTATGCCTCCCATAGTCCTCTTCATGGATTGCCACCAAACTGCCGCATCCTTCTCCAGTTGCAAAGTCGCCAACTTGACCTTGCTGCCTTCCGGGGTCTCCAACACTTCAAATATTTTCTCCACTTGACGAATCCAGTTGTCAGCCGCATCCGGGTCTGACTTTCCCTCGAATACAGGTGGTTTCATTCGTTTGAACGATTCCACCAGTTTAATCGCCTCGGGCACCGGATTCGCAGGTCCCCTTCCTTGGTTCATAGCCACTCCATTGAGCGTCTGATAGACCCTCGCAAGTTCTGTCTCCAGATCCAATCCTTCCCCATTTCTAGCTCCTCTTCTCAACATATTCTGATGCAAAAGATCCATTAAATTCGAAGTATAAGACAAGAATTTAAATCAACTTGCATTTCATTGAATTCCAAACTTTATACATTCGAATTAAAACATTTCTTAACATCAGAATGAAAGAAGTAGAAACTATAACAGTCTAACTCCTACGGTTCCTCTTCGCTTCTCGAAGTTCTCCCCGTAGTTCATCAACTTTATCCTTCAACACATCAGTCAGGTTCTTCCTCTTCTCGAGTTCCCAAACCCGATGACTGAGAACAGAAAAGTCGTCCTTGCGCTTTGCCAGCTGAGCCTTCAATAATTCGACTCTCTCTCTCACAGGGTCTCTACCTGCCTCTGAAGAGAAGTCACAAGACTATTCGGAACTGGTTCTTCTTCTTCGTCAGAAGAAGAGTCATCAGATGAATCCGGAGGTGGGGTGATCTCTCGGGATTCAGGCCATTCTTCACCGTCAGAATCTGCTTGCCCTGGATAGTACTTATCCTCGGAATCTGCCTGTCCAGGATGGTACTCTTCCTCAATGATATGCCAGTCGTCGTCTCCAGCAGGGTCAAAGTGGTCAGCCATCTTAGAAATAGAGAGGAAAAAGCATAAGTCATAGAGCAACACAAATGTAAGTCACTTACATTTAAATCTCTAGACTCAAACACACACTCTAATGTCCACTTCTAGGGTGTCGTTCCTTATAAGTTTTTACAAGTGTGGAAAGCGTAGAAAGCGTAGCTTTGATACCACTCTGTAACACCCCGAATCCCAAATACACTGAATTCGAGATGTTCTACAGGATCTTTTCGCTTCTCTTAGTAAAATTTTACAAGAAAATTTAAACTTTTCACTTTACATCAGAGTTTACATCAATATTACATTTACATTGCACAGCGGAAGTAAAATTTACAACAATGAAACATATATACAACAACATTGTATCATCTTTAAGCATTTATTCCTCTTTAATCTGTATCAAGCCATTTACCTGCATATAAGACTGTGGGTACGTCAGTTTATTCAACCGACGATCATTATACACGGCCATCCTCTCTATGCCGGAAACAATATAACTTATTTTCCATATTTAGCAAACACAAATTGTCACATTCAAACTAAAGGGACTACCCTATTGATGTCGTGTTGTGATTGTGGACTTAATCTTTAATGCATTTATTTATGTTACATGACACTAATGCACACTTATTCGGATTCTATGCATCCCATACTACATAGGTTCGAGGGCAAGCCCTTAATCGTTCTTCATCTTTGTAGGGTTCAATCCCTCGTCATGACTTAATCTACTACTGTAACTACGGTAAGTATCCTAGATGTTTTCAGACCTACGAACTCATGTCTAGGCACTCTGGAGGGAATCCCATCGCTGACATGACTCATCATGCAGACATCCTGTGGTAATTCAAATCTCACCATAGACATGACACCACCCGTAGTCTTCAAACCTCCCATGAGCGTCGCCACCGGGACGGTACTCTGGAGCAGTATCCTCACCCAGACTCATCATGGAAATTCCTGGGATACGCTCTCGCCGCTATCCAATGGCCCTCATACTCAATGTTTTTCTCTTACTTTCATCACATCTTCACTATGTACTAGTCCTTAGTTTTATTAGAATCATGAACAAAATCAAAGCTCTAGAGTTAGCCTCTCCACTAAACCGGACTTATTCATTCATTCAACATGACCAACCTTGGTCTTTCATTTCAATAATTCATTTCAATTTCATTTCCAAATGCCGGGGGAGACTTAGCTACTCTTTCATTTCAATTCCAATTCACAATTACTAAAATAATCTGAGCACTTCCAGCTCATGAATTCATTTCATAATCTCAACAGATTTTCTTTTTCATGTCCATAGTTCCACAATTATATAACTTTCGTAATTCAAATAATGATTCACTTCATTTCTTGTATAAAAGAGTTCATGCAAAGATGATAGAGTTTACTGTCACGACCAATATTCACATAAAAATCACAATCTTTATCATAAAACAATTGATAGAATTTCAGAGATGTCAAAAGTACTCTGAACAGTCGACTTGGAGCTCACCCAGTTGACTTGTTCAGTCAAATAAAGTTCTTCAATAATCGCTCGGAAGAGTCGACTGCTACATATGGTCAGTCGGCTGTTCCGCAGCATTCAAAATTTCAATTATCATTTACGGGGCAGTCGACTGTCGTTAACCCAGTCGGCTGTTCTGCAAAGTGCAATTATGTAATTTCTCAAGTTCAATATAGTCGACTGTTCCCCACATTCGGTCGACTGAACAGGTTAAAAATCTCAAATTAAGGAATCATTCCTTCATTCTATTCACACCATAATTTGTTGCACTATTCTCCCACGAGAATAATTCACATTTCATAGTTGTCACATTATTCTCAAAATGAGAAATACTTTGCCTCACTAACGAATATTCACAATTCATATTTTTCATACTATTCCCAAATTAGGAAATAATCACATCCATCACATAATATCACTCCAATCTTTATTATATTAATCTTCTTCATTTCAAGTTCTTTTTGCAAAGTATAATTTTCCCAAAAATACACTTATAAAACCATAGTTCTAATTACACATTTTATTCTCAAATCACATTTTATTTCATGCAATAATTCCCAAATCATTTTTATAAGGTCCCATGTGTTTTTACAAGAATAGAACATTCAAGTTTATAAAAATTCATCAGTACCAGTCGACTTATACTGTAGTAAGTCGACTGTCCAGAGGGAAAAATATTCATGATTTCAAGAAAATAACATAAGTAATATAAGTTGACTTATAAAGACATGAGTCGACTGAAAAGAGGGCATAAGTCGACTTAAAGGGTCCTAAGTCGACTTACCAGGGAATTCTTTTTCGACATTTATCAACAATTAATGCCACTAATCTCTTATTTAGCAAACCACACATTAATTCTCTGTTCCATCATTCATTTCAATATAACACAAAGATCCATTTAATCATGTGAAGTAGCAATGCCAATCTACTAACTTTGTGTACATATTTTGTGATGTAGAATAATGAGACTTTCTTTAACAATCCATAGTTATAATTAATCCACACAAACTTAGATTCTTACTAATCAAATCACATACAATTGCATACCCACATTCCAATCAATTCATAGTTCAATTTTCCAATTAAGAGTGTACTCTTATTAATATTTTTCATGCATCATTCATTCAATTTAATCTAGCATGTATCCCTAATTAGAAATACGGAAAATTTACCCACCTTGTATGGAGAGACAAACACAATAACAACAAAAGTCCTTTGCAAACGAGTGCACCTCCTCCTAGACGCGTGCACACAAGCTCCAAAAGCTCCACACCGAAAGCTCCTACTTGAATAGCCGGCCCTTCTCCTCCTTGGTAGAATGCAAGTTCAATCCCGCTCACAACTCAATCTTTTTAACTCACAAACTACTACTAGATAATGCTATTAGACTATAGATTTGGAAAGGATATTAAGCACAAAATAACTAGCCATGGGAGGGGGTATTTATACTAAAAATCAAATAGAATGGAGGGCTAGGATCAATTAGTTGGTTGTAGGATGGAGGGCTAGGATGAGAGTAGGAGTTGCAATAACTACCCACATCTAAATAACCACCACCATGATCACCATTATAATTTTTGAATCTCCCTCCAAAAGACGCATTCCCGGCCTAGAGAAGAATGTGCATATTGCACGTGTACGTGGAGTGCACGTGCATGCAACTAGGCCCAAAATTGCACATTAACTTTTGTCTAAAAATAAAATAGTCTTTTAGATTGTATTCTACATGACAAGTTGTGAAAAATATAGATTAATCCATGGGCTTTAGTTTATGGGCCAAAATAGTTATTTTAAAATAAAAATAAATAATTTACATTTTGGGCTTTAAGAAAAAGGCTTTAAAATAAGGCTTTCTATCTATTTAAAGAAAAGGGCTTTTGAAAAACACACATTTAATTATTTATACACATCACAATAAAAATAATTATAAGATTTAATTCAACCAAAATATTGCATGTGCACACTACGTGCAAAATAAAATAATTGAAAAATCAGGGTATTACAATGATATCCGATCTGTTGCTCGTTATTTCTTACCATTACTACCATCCAAAATCCTAATTTGAGAAAGAATGGAGCATAGTGTATAGAAATAAAGCAAGAGAACAATCTATGTGTGGTAAATATGACACTTGTGTGAGAAACCGCTTTTGTTGTTTCTTTCTTTATAAAGTTTTCTAAAATTGAATTTGGGATTTCTTTTAATTATGATTTCCTTATAATTATGACGGGGTTTTAATTTTCTTTCTAAATCGGTAATGATTTTGGAAAATCATAATATAGTTGGTAATTTTCTTTTGATATTTTGATTGTTACTATTTATTTTTGTGTTTTACTTATCTTTTTTGTTTTTTCCTTTCATGTGCAGATATTTTTCTTGTACCTTTTTGGTTGGAAGTTAAGACCAGTGTACTTTATTTATGGGTTCTTTTGTTAGTTTATGGGTACAAAAATGTGGGCAGAGTAGGACATCAGAAAAATTCAACGATGGAAGAAGGGGAAGATGGGATTCAAGGAGACTGGAAGTTAATATGGTAAAGTTTAACACTTCGAGCTTTTTGGGCTCATTTTGTTTCTGAGACTTTCATGAAACCAGACACAAATATTTCTTTAGCATATACTTCTGCACAATCGTATTATTGGTAGAAACCCCTAAACAAGAAGGGGTCAACTCTTTTTTTTTTAAAGTGCTTCGTGTGTTTTCTCATTGGTTGACCACCTGTTCGAGGTGTAATAGTAACAATTAGAAAGAAAGTTCATTGTATGTTGTTTGGTTCAACACTGATCATGTAACTCATCCATATCCCGCTCCTTAAATATCTTAATCCTTCTGAAGATGTACACACTTTATTGAAGGGGCAAAGAAATTTGCAGATTTACATCTCCAGAATTATGCATTCTTGATTATTAAAGACTTGCTTTCTCTGTCTCTTTCTTAGCAAATAAAGCAACACAGGAGGACATTGATGTGCAGACTTTTTATAGGCAGTTCTATGATGCTGATGAGCCAAATGTACTTGAAGAAAAAGGTAAGTTTCTTGAATGATCAGATCTATTCTTTGAGATTAGTTACATTTCTTTTATGTTTCATGTTTTTTGGTTATTGTTTATTATTCCAAACTCTAAATATATCTATCTATTGTAATTTTCACACTTATAATTTTGAAATATATTGCAAGTTGTTTCTTTTTCTTTGACAAACAATTTGATATGTGATGTGCCTCTAGGAGAGTTGGATCATTTGTTAAGACAATCTCTTTGTTTCATAGTGGCACATTTATAAACACTAATAAACATATCTTTTTCATATTATAAAAACCGTCTACTAGTTAGTGTGCCAAGTTAGTGTGCTCTTACGGCCATATTATTTTGTATATTTAGGAGTATGTTGCCTATTTTATTAAATTTATTTTCTCTTTAATTTTTCGGGGTTCAAATTTATCAAATTATACCATGTTTTATTGTAAATACGCTTACATGCATTTTACTATGAAATGCAGTAAAGCAAGAGCAATTATTTTAACTTGAATAAGATTACAATCTAGATTTAGGCACTGTTCATTGAGTTACCCAAGTGTTCAGGACTCAGTTCTTGTATAAAATCGACTTGGTTTTATGCTCTCCATCAACTACCTAATGCAGTCCCCCTTTATCCTATATTAGGATTGATAATGGAAACAAATAAGGTTTTAAGCACAAGAACAATGGAGTTAATCCAGTTATTGAAGTAAAGAATTTAATTTTATCGGTTCAGCTATTGTTGATTTCATTCAGATTCATGTATGTTCTAGATTATAGAAAAAAGAGAAAACCCATTGTGCTTTGCTTCTTAATTCTTTAAACATTATATCCATGAGCTTAGCTTATTACTAATTTGGCATGTCATGAAGTTGCATTCAGGTTCTCTCCTCACTTGTATGTGATGGAACTAATTTCGTCACCATAGTTTTGCCAACTTGATTTTTAGTTAAAAAAATTAATAAAAAGTTTGCTTTTTTTTGTTGTTGTGTGCACTCTGATTAGAATTTAAAAGTTCCGGTTTTAGGAATCAACCTAGGAATCAATAAGTGTTATTGTTCTTTCATTACTAGGTGCATAGGCACCCTCGTTATTATGTGGGACTTGTGTTTACTCTTGCCATGATAACTACATCATGGCATTTAAGTTCCCTTAGTTAGTTTGCAAGTTTAGTTTATGTTGTTATGAAAGATCAATTGTCTTATTCTCATAATGCGTCCACTTGGTATTGGTATCAGATATCACCATGTCAACTATCATTTATATCACCATGTCAACTATCATTTCTCAGTAATATTAATATCAGATATATCATAAATATCAGAAGTCAATTACTGATCAAGTCGCCTGATGCATATTGGTATTGGTTGATATACTTGAAATAATGTTTTTTTTGGCTTTGTATCGAATCATATATGTTCTTAGTGAATTTTAGGCTTTGTAACTTACTCCACTTTGTTTTACATGCGTTAAAAGAAAGCTACAAAACTTCGAATTGTCAAGATTACTTGGATTATCTAAACTTTGTTCTATGGAGATAATCTATTAGGCCCTGTTTTCATAGCTCTAGATGAATGAACTTGAAATCGCGTACTATAATTTCTATGTGCGACATGATATTTTTTGATGTTATTGTATTGTAAGCAAATGTAAGGTGGGTAGGATTTGTAACCCCTATTTTTCGAGGACGAAATTTTGTTGTAAGGTGGGTAGGATTTGTAACCGTTGTTTTTCATTTTCTATATTTTTGGGTGTATTTTTTTCTTTGTGTATTTATTCTCTTTGTATCTCTTTTTGGATCGTGTTTTGAATCTTCTTTTTCTATATATCCATTTATTTGATTTTTCGTCTTCTTACTTGAGTTTCTTGATTCTATTGTTTCCTATTACTTCATCACTGTTCGTTCGAGCTTGTATTTTTTTATCCTCGTTATTTAAATATTCATGCTCTATTCTATTTATTCATTTTGTTTCCCGTCTCATTTTGGATCACCCTATATTCTACTTAATTATTCCAATGCCAAATTAAACCCTACCCAGTTCTTCTTGGACCCATTAACCCTATAAACCTTTTTTTTTAAATTTCTTATTGAATCTTTAAAACCCGAAACCCAATATTTTTCCTCAACCCGTTAACTACCCAGTCACCAGCTAAACCCTATATATATATACCCATCTGTGTTTTACCCCTAACTTCATTTACCCCCTACCTAAACCCTAGCCCCCCCCCAGACTTCTCATCTCCTTCAACCCTTCTTCCCCATGCTCTCTCCCGACCTCCTCCCCGTCGCTCCTTTGCCCTGCACCTCCTCTCCCTGCGTCGCGAAGCCATCAGCCGACTGCTGCGCCCCCCTGGGCCCTGTCTCCCAGAGCCGTCCTGTCTCCCCGTCGCTCCCTGCCTGCCTGTCGCGACCACCTCGCAATGCACCAGCCAGCCAGTGCGTTTAGTCGTCGCCCTGTCTCTGCCTGACGTCGTCTAGCAGTAGCAATAGCACAGTCGCCCTGTGCTGTTCCCTCCTGAAGCCATCGGCCGACACAACTCTGGTCAACAGCCAGCTCCGCCGTCGCCCCCGTTTAGCCGTCACCAGTCCTTTATGCACCCGGCCTCTCTCTCTCCCTCTTGTGTGTGGGTGTATGATCTCGGGTTGTGATCATAGTTCGTTCGTTCATTGCCTGGAAATCCGTTCCCGTTATTCTTGCTTCTTGCACCGTTTCTGTCTTCGACTATAAGGCAAGTAACTTGTATTAAAATCTGTTGCAAATACAAGTACTAAATACCACCTGTAGTGTAGGTTTATCCTAGAGAAAATTCTTGTGCAAAACCCCTGTTACATCTTGTCTCTATTGTGTTGACCCGCTCGTAGTTGTCACATTACACACACAACATGAAATAACTTAGAGATATTCACTTCTTGTTGTGTACATGCATATTGTTCGTATGATGTCGTATGCTTGCTTGTGTTAGTCATAGTATAACTTGTTGTAGACTTGCAAAATACCATATACCATATTGCTTGGACATCTAGTATATCATATTTCATGTTTTTTATGATTTAGATGAGTTTCATATGATCTATGTTGAATTTGTACATGAAGACAATTTCTGTTTTTGTTGTTACCCATTTTTTATCAGTATTTTAGACCCTATTAAGGTCAGTATATAAAAATTATTTGTGGATATGAATTATAGAGAATTCTGTCTACTTTACAGAATTTCTGACAGATCTTAGTTTTGATTTATGAGTTGCAAGTTATTGTTGTTTTACTACAGATGTGTTTAAAATTCTAGATTCTGTTTTATATGAATTCTGTATGGTTAATTATTTTTCTACTGATGTTAAAGATAATATTTTGATCCAATATATTACTTAGTACAACTAGACTTGATTGGGATTGACTCCTAATTTTTGTGGATTTAATTAATAACTTTTATACACTATTCTATACTTGCAAACAACTACTATACCTGTAGAATTTTCATACTATTCAGTAAAGAACCTTATTTTCAACCTGATTCTATTTGTTGTTTATAAAAACTTTGTGAATATGAATTATGGCCTACTGTATCTATTTTATTACTCTTTTGACGGATCTGGATTTCGATTTATATTTTGTAAGATATTGCTGTTTTAGTACTGCAATGTTTATGATTCCAGATTTACAAAACTACTGTATCTTGCTGTTTTCTGATTTTAATTGACTATTCTATCTATATTGGAAAGTTATGAAACTTTATTTTCTATTGCTAAACATACTAGAGAATACCCCAGATTTTTTTTGGATTTAATCAGTAAGTTTTGATGCCATTTTCCTGTTTATGAATATAAATCTCTGATTTCTGGCTGAACATGTTTTCTGGATACAAATCTGTTTTGAGGCTTATTTTTGTGAAATACTATATGACTTATATATATTTGCTGGATTCGGCTGAGAGTCTATTTTTCAGATTTTCTGACGAATCCAGACAATATATATTTATTCATCTAGATTTTATTCATCTATATGTATAGATATCTCTAGTTTTTTAGATGGGTAAAAAATATAGATCTATGTTTATTTTTGTTTTGTTGTAGTAAAGAACAGAATGAGATTCTGTTCTCTTTTCCTTTTTTTCTGGTTTTTTCATACTCTCCTTTTTCTCACTCAAAAAGAAATGTGAAGTCTTCATATATCATATTCATATATCATATATATATCAATAAAAAAAATGCACATTTGTAGCAACGAGAATTCCAGATTTAGTGCAGTACTGTCTTGTTGTCCTGAACTAAAATTTTCGTTGTTCTATCCTTTTATGTGTTGTCTA
This sequence comes from Hemerocallis citrina, assembly GCA_017893485.1. NCBI lineage: Eukaryota > Viridiplantae > Streptophyta > Magnoliopsida > Asparagales > Asphodelaceae > Hemerocallis > Hemerocallis citrina. The sequence continues at coordinate 136,840,403 of CM030366.1, read as the reverse complement.
TCACCTATACATCTTTGTCTTTCAACCTGAACCTGTTACTTATTCATGCCAAGTTATTATTGCTCTGTTTTGTGACACATACATACCTGTTTGATAATAATAATAAACAACCAAGCCGGGGTTTAAGGGAAAGATCTAGTAGTGGAAAACATAGAAATATGCACTTGGAAGGGGGCCCGTGTTTCCCATCTAATTATCTGTTACCTGTGATATGATTTCCTGACATGTAATCCTGATTATCTATTATCTGATTCCTGACTACATACTTCCTTATGATAGGGTGTACTCAAAAGGGGGCCCGTGTTTCCCACCTGTTACCCAACTATATACTTCCTACGAGAGGGTGTACTTGGAGAGGACGTAGTCCTACCTGATGCATGATTTCCTGTTACATGATACTTATACCTGTACCTGTTTACCTGATACCTGAGTACACGGCCTTATAGAATCCACCACGAAATTTAAACGCAAACTTGTTTGAATGTAGCAACCATGTGGTACAAACCTGGAACGCATGAAGTGCTACCTAGATTGTAATAAATACAAGACTTGGCATGACATAACATGATAATTGTTACATACTTACCTGTTACATGATTATCTGTACATGCTACTTGACACCTGATTATCTGTTTACCTGCTTGCATGACACTTGACTCCTAATACATGGTACCTGTACCTGTTAGCATATTATGTTACTTGATTTTGTTTCCTGATTTATGATAGTCATTCTATTTTGTTAACATGTCTATTCCATGCTATGTTTGTTTCCGTTGTTACTCTATATTTGCTTATTTTCTCATGTACTTGTGCCTGCACTACAAGTGGCCCGTAACTTGCATTGACGGGCGTTTTGTTTTCATTTTCCTCTTCCTTCAATTTATTAAATTGCAGATCTTGGTGATCACCTACCGATGGAGTAGGTGATATGAGATTCTAGTCCTGGAGTTTTTGCTATTACTGTTATTATTTCCTGTTGCTTATTTAAATAAATTTATCTGCTACTTGGATTATTTGTATTGGACAATGTGACCCAGGATTATTGACTTGTTCAGATCTGGTTTATTTGAAATTTATTAAGTTTTGTTCAAGTAAATTCCTGTTGGTATATTGAGTTATTTATGCATGCGTGGTTGACTTCTCTTGCTTCCTACTCTGATTATTCCTGTGAAATGTTGTAAAGATCCTGACAGTTTATGGATAATGAAAATCATTCACTGGGCTTAGTCACATATTCGTATTCCGTATTTTCTTTTTGGGAAGCGGGGTGTGACATGTATTATTTATTAGATGAGAGAAATGAAAGCAGAATGGTGAAAAACAGATTTAAAATCGATACTCCAAACAGAAACCAGTGTGTTTGGTAGGACATTCCTACATGTAAGCATGTCACTGAGATTCAGTCATATCTCATATGATATGTGATTCTTCAGTTGAAAATAATATGAAGTAGTGATATGATAGACTATAGCACTCATTTGATAGACTATAGCATAAATGGCCCCTACTGCATCGAAATTGGTAGAATTTAATTTTTGCTGCTCTTTATTTAATAGCTAGCATGGTAAATACATGATTTTAACTTGTTTTTCCATTTGATTTAGGTTGCTAACAAATGGCAACAATTATTTCATTTTTATGTGTTGTTAAGTTGTAATGCTAAAAATTATATGATCTAGATTTCAATGAAAGTGAAATTACTGGAAGTTTGGGAAGCCTAATCTTCCTCTTTCATAGTTATTAATCGATTGGATCACATTATTGCGTAAACTACCCGATTATTTGACCTTTTCCACTTTGGAAACCGACCTTAGTAGTCACTTATCATGTAAACTATAAATTTTTCTTAATTTTTGGCCATCAGATCCAAAAGACAGAGGCCATGTTGTTAATTTGAATCTTGGCCTGATCTATAGGCTAAACATATATAATATTGCAATCTAATGGTAAGATGGCATGTATACGTTTTCCTCAATATCACTTACTTCTGTCTGCATTCACATCCTTTTTCCAGGTTTCATACACTGAATAGCATCTTCCAACTTTTTAATTAATGCATATTCATTTTACTGATATAGATGCCATGCTGGGCTGCAGTTGGAGGAACTCGCTTCTTAGCCAAGCGTATAGTAGGGAAGGGGTCATTTGTAATTGTCTTCCAAAGGTATCGTTACAGTCTCTCTATTTCTCGGTTCTCTTTCAATTTTAATTTGCAATTCTTTTCATATTTGGTAATTTTGTTAGCAGGCCAAATGCTTGAAAACAAGGGAGACTGTTGTTGTTGCAGGACACAATAAAGTTCCAAAGAACAGGGAGCTGCAACTGATGCGGTCAATGGATCATCCTATCGTGATTTCTTTGAAGCGTTGTTTCTTCTTTACCCAAGTATGTTTCGAGCGTTTATTCCAATCCGGAAAACCTGAATCAGAGTATGCCACTTATAAATTTGAACCTTTACACTTATCAGGTTGATCTCCTGTTCTCTGGCTCGTACTTGCAATAGTATACCGGTAAATGGTTGAGTTGGTCAAATCAGCTGGGTGTTTAATATGCAGATATTTAAAGGGCTGGTTATATTGTATATTCTTGTTGTTCCGAAATCAGACATTTAAAGCAACAATATCTTCCGGTATGCTTCTGTAAGTTTATGTTTAGTTTCTCATGAATAAGTGTTTTTTTGTTTTGTATTATTTACCTCCTAACACTAACGGCATTATGCAGGTTGATCCTCTTTCTCACCTGATCGAGCTCTGTGATTTTGGAATTGCTAATTTGCTGGTAATATTTCTTAACCTTAAAATTCACTTGCACTATTATGTTACATTACCGGCCCGCTGCTTATCCTAATCATTACAGGCCATGAAAGCTTCACTAGAAAGACTTATTATTATTATTATTATTATTATTATTATTATTTTTATTTTTCAAAATAAGTAGACTTTTAGTGGATTTAACGCTCCTGAAAGTTTCCTGCCTTTAAGTCGTTCCAAATACATTTGGTAAATGACATTGGCCTAATTTGGTGATTCTTTACAGTGGTACTGTCATGAATTCTTAGATGATAGAAATAATGGCCAAAATGAGCTGAAAGTGAAATAAATTGTAACAATACATATACACCTTATTTTAGATGTAAAACAATCCTAGTTTAACGATATTCTTTACAAATATGCAACTAATAGCCCTTAAGTATATAATCTTATTTTTTATAGTCCAAACCTGAGTACTGACTACTTTTTCATTCAAAACATGTAAAAACATATGGAATTGTCACGCCCCGCTTCCCAAAAAGAATACGGAATACGGATACGTAACAAAAGCCCAGCGAATGATTTTCATCATCCATAAGCTGTTCAAAAATCTTTACAATATCTCATACAAATAATCCGAGTCGGAAGCAAAAGTATCAACCAACATGCAAAATTGAAACAAAACACCAACAGAAATTTACTTGAAACCAAATACAATATTCTCAAATAAATCAGAGTCTGGAGAAAAACAATATCCTGGGTCACATCGCCCAAATACAATGAATATCCAATAAACCAAATACACTTTATTCAATGTTCAAGCAACAATAAAATACTAATAATAAAGCAGAATCTCTAGTACTAATACATCATCTCGCCAATACCATCTGGCAGTCGTCCATCCTGATATGCAATTAGTAAATTTGCAGGAGGAGAAAAGAAGAAAACAAGTACCCGTCAATTGCAAGTCGCGGGTTACAAATAATGTAGGATACAAGCACATGGGGAAACTAACTAATAACATGGCAGTCAACTAGCATAGTATCCTAACAGTACAGTTGTTTATGCCTCAGGCAGTGTCACATGGCAACTAACAGTGTCTAGTAACAGTAAGCTTAGTATATCAGTGTCAGGATAACAGTATAACAGTATCAGTCCAACAGTATTAGTCTAACAATATCAGTCTAACAGTATCAGTTCAACAGTCTCAGTCTAACAGTATCAGTTTTATGTTCTTACAGTCTTATGTGTATTACTAGCTAGGTAGCACTTCATGCATCCCGGTTTTTACTACATAGTTGCTACAACAAACAGTTTCACTTTTAGATTTCATAGTGGACCATGATGGGGCAGTATACTCAGGTATCAGTAACAGTAGTAGTAACAGTAACAGTCAAAACCTAGTGGTTCTCTTCTGCTCTACAGCTTCATATAAGAAGTAATGTAGACAGGGTCAGTAACAGTAACAGTAACAGTAACAGTATGGAACACTAGTTCCCTTCCAAGTACACGTTTCCATATTTTCCACTACTAGATCTTCCCATAAGAAACCCCGGCTTGGTTATTTTTATTATGGTCATCAAACATAGGGGTGGCCAATCATATCGAAATGAGCCAACCGACCAGTTTTCCAACCGAACCAATCGATTCGGTACCGAAAAATTCGGTTACCAAAAGTATGGTACGGTACAACCGTACCGAGTTCTAAAATCCGGTTCGGTTTCGGTATGAATATGGTTCAGTCGGTATTTTACCGTACCGTACTGAATAATTAAATATTAAATAAATATATTTAACAGTCAGTCACAAAGAACTTTGTTTTCATTGATGGTCATCTCCATTAAGATCGGAATAATTTGAATATATGAAACAAGTCATAAAACAGAAACATGGCTACATTTAGTTGAATTATATATAACTAGCTAAACAAAATCATCTAGGTCATAGTACTTACAGTAAGTCTTCTTTTGCATTTCTCCAACTCCTGTCAGCTTCATCATGTTGAACTACTTGCGTGGGTGTCTTTTTTGGCTGCAATTTTGGCAAAGGCATTTTATATGGCACTTTCTGCAGCCTTGCGCATCTCTGTACATTTTGCTGCCCTTTTCTTTGGGCATTCTTTACAGCAACAACTTCAGTAAAAGCTTTTTGAATTGCAATTTTAGCAACCTTATATACCTCTGCAGACAAAGACCCTTCCATCCCATATTTAATGGCATCAAGGCAAAAGATCATTGTACAGAGCAACAAGAGACTCTTGAAAACTAGGTCTAGAGTCAAACCCTATTTCATCTAGAACTATACTGCTCATGGCATTCCTTGTCCATCGTTTCAGTACATACTCAGAAGGGAGAGCACGAACCCCAACAATAAAAAAGACCCGTAACAGATGCCTACATAAAATGCCAGAGTATTCAAATTTGCAACAGCTACAGCTGGCTTTCTTATTAGACTCGTTGATGCCATCCATGAATTTGAGATCCATGTGACTGTCTCCCACCAAGAGTTTGGAACTTCCGTCCATGACCTAAAACTGATTACTACTATTAATATGAATATTCATAAAATTTCAACTCAACAGAGATCTTACCCATCATAATATGTGGATTAAGTGTTCAAAACAAATATAAAACAATATGAAAGAAAGTTAAAGAATACCCCTTTGCAATAAATTAAAACTCCATTAACAAAATCCATCTTTGTCATAAACTCAACTGGACTATATAAAGATTTACATTTCAGGTTGTACTTTTTATCGCAAAGGTAGAGAGACTGAAGAATGTTAAGATAAAATAGAAAAGCATTCATGATTGATGCCCACTCTTAATCGGGTTCAGCATAAATAATATCACATTCACAAATAACTATTGCTTCCAATTTCACAAATAATATCACATTCGCAAATATGATATTGTTAACTTGTTATTTTTATTGGTACTGATATTTGCTAAGGTATTTGTTGGGTCATATTTGCTATAATACCAATACCGAACCGTACCAACCGAAGTAGTCGGTATACCAAAGTTTTGGTATACCGAACTTTTTGGTTGGTAACGGTTTGCATATTTTCGAACCGAACTAGTTTGGTATGGTAATGGTACAATATCAAAAAGTCCGGTACCGTACCGAGCCCACCCCTAATCAAACATACATGATGTGTACAAAATAGCATCAAACTAACATGGTATAATCAGTACTAGGTTCAGGAAAACAAATAAACAATCATAGATATTATACAGTCACATAAACGAGCAAAACAGTGTATGTTCATATTCAGGACAGCATGACAGTACAGTACTAAAACAGTGATTCTAGTTGCTATAGAAATTCAAATATGGATCCGTCGAAGGATCTGGAAAATAGACATCAACACGAATCCAGAGAATATAAATAACTCACATAGTACTCCACAACATCATAACACAAAACAGATTTGAAAACAAAAAACATGTTCAGTCAGAAATCGGGAAAATGAATTCTCAGTTAGGAAAACTGCATCAAAACCTCTCAAATAAATTTAGGAAAAATTTGGAGTATTCCCCTATATGTCTAGAATCAAAATATAAAGTTTCAGAATTTTCTAGTAAGAATAGATCAGTAATCAAAAATACGAAAGCGTCAAGAAAATATAGTTTAGCGAATCTGGAAATCCCAACACTGCTGTACGAAAACTAAGATATCTCCCAACCAGTGAAACGAAATCCAATTCCGCCAAAGGAATATGAAAATAGATAAAATATACTAACTTTTTTATTTCACAAATATTTTTCATACAGTAAAAGGAATCATAGTGAAAATAGGGTTCTTTATAGAATAGCGAGCAAAATACACCACGTATAGATTTTTTAAACGAGCATGAAACATCACATAAAACTTGTCAATAAAATTCACCAAAATTCTGGGTAATCCCTAACTTAATAAAGAAAATACTGGCTAAAGTTTCAAATCAAAATAATATGTATAACATGGTTCTTGAAAATAGTTTGTTATCAAAATTACCCAAAAACAGAATCTAGAAAAGATCGACACCTCTGTACTAAAACAGCCATAACCCAGTCATACGAAATCAAAATCAAGTAAGTTCAGAGGGGTTTGAAAATAGACGAAATCGTCTACAACTCTCGTTTTATACCGAAATTAAGATACTGACTGTAACCCAGTCGAAAATAGCAAACAAAACAGAACAGAGCCAAATTACAGATTTTCCCTTAGAAACAAAATCAATATAGATTCAAGAAAATTGCTCCAAACACATCCAAACTTGAAATAAAGTCTACCAAGTGTCTAAACATCATGAATTAGAGTTATTAACAAGTCCACACCAATTATATCTCATGTGTCCTAACCAAAACACAAGTTTGCATACAAATCCCACATACATGTTCAAAATCAAGAATCAGGCGAATCGTAGGTTAATTCATGTCAAAATTGAGTCGTGAGTCATTCTATGGCCAAAATATCACAATAGAGACAAAACCCACAGACAAGAGTTGTCTCTAGGCCCAACTACACTATAGGTGAACTTTTTGACTTGTATCAAACGAATGAATTGGAGTACAAGCTACTTGCCTTAAATCGGGATAAAGAACGATGAACTCAAAAGTAGGAGCAAAACCCACGAACTCACGAACGATCCACACGCGCACTCGAGCATGCCAAGAAACCCCGAGAGCAAGAGAGCGCGAGACGGCGGATGGAGAGAAAGCGGGAGAGATGAAGCACGGATGACGCAAGGGTTTGGGAGAAAAATAGGTTGTATGAGATTGTAAATAAAAAAATATATAATGATATATATATATACTAGGTTTGAAGAAAGACCGGGGGGGGGGGAGGGGGGGGGGGGGGGGGGGGGGGAGGGGGAGGGGAGGGGAGCACATGACGGCTACATGTGAAGGAAATGGGTCGGGTGCTTTGGTAGGAATATATATTAGGTAGGTTATATAGGTTTAAATCAGAGCACACTAACATATTTTTTTGGGGTAATAACCGTAGTGGGTATTAGAGAATAGGATAAATACTTATGGTTAAAAAAATAATGGGTATTAGAATGGGATAATGGGTTTAGTTTAAGTTAATGGGTAGTAATGGTTCGGTTGCATGGGTTGGTTTGGTGTAGTAGTGTAGGATTTTAAATAGGAGGGTTTTAAAATGAATAGTTACTGATGGGTAATAATTAATGGTAATGGGTAATTTAGAGTTTAAATAAAAATATGGTTTTAAAATCCAATGGAAAAATAAACTAATCAATAACATAAAAAATAATATTTATAACAAAATGTAGTTTGCATTAAAACATAGAATTTGTTTAAAATAGATACAAATAAATTCATTTGATCGAAAACAGATTTTAAAATAGAAGATCAAAAAAAAAAAAATATTTTGACAAAAGAATTTGAAAACAGTAAAAAAATAATTTGCAAAAATTTTAAATACAGAAAATTTACAGAAAATACATTTTTGGAAAAACAGAGGTTACAGGAACATTAGGCAGCTTCTACGTATATAATTGAAACCTCAGACCATGAAAAGGCATACTCTAGGATCATTATTTCATTGGTTGAATGTTTTTGTCCTATATATTTTATCTATAGAACATATTGAATAATTTTAAGAAAGGAAGCCTAAAGCTTGTGAGCTTCATAATTAATTGAAACACCAAGAAGGGATAAATTGCGTGTTTTAATGCTTGTTATCTTGTTTAATCAGGCTAACGAATTGTACCTCTCCTATGCAAATGCAGACTGTCAGTCAACTCATAGGTTTATTTTGGGTGATTTTATCTGCATCAGAGGGGAAGGGACTTGACACATTTTCTGTTGTATCACGTTCTATTGGATTCTTCTCTCTTTTAATCTGAGAATCAGGTCAGCTCCACTATTGTCATGTATTCTTTTTCAACTTGGTTAGTTTGGTAATATATATTATTTGATGTTTTTATTTCCCCCTCTCTTCTCTTTTTCCGTTTTTTGAATAGAAAGGTAGGAAGTGCACTCAAGGGATTCTGTTGAGACTGTACACCATCTTATCGTCATTTTCTGTTGCAACTGCATTTTCAGTTGCATGTGTAGTTAGATGTGTATCATTTGTCAAGGTAGATGACTTTAGTTTTGTTTGTTGGGAAACCTTATTTTGAGATTTTTTTGTTGCTTTTAAGACTTAAGACACTTAGGTTAGCCCTCTGTTTTTAGTACTCGACAATCATGACAATAACTTTACCTGCGTTGTTTCTTGTTTTAGGCCAAAATTTTGTTAGAGTGAGTCTGTAATCAGTAATTCTTCAAAGCATATGACATATTTCCAAACCAATTGCATTTAGTGTTATATGATGTTTCGGTGGACCATTAAACTCGAGCTTTCTCTCCTTCAAATTTGTAACAACTGAATTTCTTAGATGTAAGTACCAAATATGGAAACCTTATGTACATTATTTTTTTCCAACCAAAGTCAACTAAGGCTGTACATCCACTTTCTACTTATTCTAATTAGGAGGGCTACGAGCATGCATTCTTTTAAATTTAAGCAAAATTTATCCCATCAGCTATTTCATATGTGACTACAGGACGAACTAAAACAAAATATTTGACATTTATCTTGCATCATGCACCCTTAGACACCTTTCCGACTGAATGATATCTAATCAGGATTCATCATAATGGGGCGAAAGTCAACCACTTGGGTCGATGGTGTGAGTGTCATAGTCTATAGTTTTTTGATAGTCAGGTTTTAGAAAGTAGAAGAAAATATGCACTAGCTTATCAGCCATGTCAAATTTTCTCCACCCATAAACCCAATTTTCAACTATAAGCTGGTGAGTGCACCGAGCCCTAAATCGGTTGGATGCATTTGATAACGTTTTGAATCCTTGTCTTATCTAGCTATTTTTGTTCAGTATTTCTCACTCCTTCATTTTGCTTTTATTTTTCATTGGTATTACATCTATTTTCTACTTTTCCATTTCTTCCCAACTGTAATTGTTTTGTTGTTTCCACGTCTCTCATCTATCTATATCCTTCCTAGGAAGTAATACATCTCTAGACTTGCCATCACTTGATACAGCAAATGAAGGTTGAAAAGGTGATTAAACTTCAGTTTTTGTGTTTCAGTTCGTGTTAAAGTAGAGTGGATGTATCACACTTGATTGAATTGAATGATCTCTTCACATCAATGACCTTCAATCTTGTTATATTGTGAAAGTTCTCTATTCTTGGGATCAATGTAATGTTCTATCTTCGTATCACATTCACATTGTTGGAGTAAATGCCTACTATCAGGGAGTAGAAAGATGTTTTGATTTCCTTTAATGCATTGTCTTTTGTTGCAGAGATATGATGAATGCTCTCGTGAGACGGATAAATGAGATTCATGCTTTACCACACAATGCTGATGATTTTAATAGTCGTGAGCTTCCTCCTTCGGATGATGATTCTTGGTTGTACGATGGAGAAGATGAGTTGAATTCAGCTATTTTGGAGAGACAAAAAAGAATTACAAGCTTATGAGTCAAAAAAAAACAAAAAATCAATGAAGCAGGAGCTCAAAATTAATAACTTTGGGGAAAGCTCAGATGATTTTGATTTTGATGATATTGCATACAGTATGCAAGCTATTTTTTGAATTCAACAAAGTGGTATCAGAGCTATAGGTTGGCAATATTAATTGAGATGGGGAACAAGAGTAAAGTCAAGGAGTTCGATAGAATGGATTTCACAATATGGAAGATCCAAATGATTGCGTATCTCCGACAGAAGGATCTAGATGATCCATTGTTTGGTATGAAGCCAGAAGGGGCGGAGGTCGATCCAGATGCGTTGGCGGCCTGGAATAGATTGGATCAGAAAGCGCTTGGGCAGATTCAGTTGTCGCTGAGCAGGAAGGCGCTATTTCACATTGAGAAGACAATGACCACAAAGGAGGCAATGGAGATATTGACAGACATGTTTGAGAAGCTGAATGCAGCGAACCAGATCTTACACGTAAAGAAGTTGGTTAACTTTAAGTTGTCAGAAAGGGGTTCGGTTGCTAAGCACATCAACAATTTTTGTATGGTTTACAATCAGATGGAATCATCGAGTTTAAAGTTTGAGGAGAGGGCACATTCTTTGTTGTTGTTATCCAGTCTTCCCGATAGTTACGGTATAGTAGAGCTGACAATTACAAGCACATTGGCTGATACGAAAACCCTAAAGGATGTTATAAGTAGCATTATGAATGAGGATGCAAGGAGGAAAAGACATGAAGAGACTTCGGTGTCATATCCTAGCATTGCCGCGCTGTCAGTTGATAACCGTGGTAGAAGTAACAACAGAGAGAAGTCACAGAGCAGAAATCACAGGTCCAAGTCAAGAACAGGACATCGCAAAGGTGAGTATTGATACTGCAAGAAGCTATGATACAGGAGAGACCAATGTGAGGAGTATAAGAAAGCACAAACAGGGTCATAGGTAGCCAATGTAGTAAGTATTGAATCCCATCTAGATGAATTGTGTTTATATGTTGGATTTAATATTTTGCAAGATGATGGGTGTATAGACTCAGGTGCTTCTTATCATTGTACCCCCACGAGGGATGTTTTTTTAGGATTACAGGACAGGTGATTTTGGTGCAGTTTCAGTTGGTAATGGGCAGATATGTCCAGTTGTAGGTAGAGACACTGTGAGAGTGAAGGCTTACAATGGGCAATTGGTCTTGTATGAAACAAGACATATTCCAAGCTTGAAGAAAAACTTGATGTCAATTAGCAAACTAGATAAAGAAGGATTCACAATAACTTTTGGGCATGGAGAATGGAATGTGACTACAGGTGAAAGGTTGGTGGCAAAAAGAAAGTGTGGTGACACGCTGTACTTACTCAGAGGAGGTGATTCAAGTGATATCATTACTACAGCATCAGCAGGTAGATCCCCTTCAATTCTATGACATGTTAGGTTGGGGCACCTTGGTGAAAGGGGTGTCAAGCAGCTTTGTTCTAGAGATCTTTTGTCGGGGCTAAGAAGGTTGAGATGGATTTTTGTGAGAATTGTGTGATGGGAAAACAGAAGAAAGTTAGCTTTCAGTTGGGTGGGCATGAGAAGAAGCCTGGAAAGCTAGAGTTGGTACATACAGATGTGTGGGGTCCAGCTCAGGAATTCTCTTATGGTGGTAAGAGATACTTTGTCACATTCATCGATGATGCTACAAGAAAGGTGAAAGAAATAAAGTCAGACAACGGAGGTTAGTACATAAGCAAAGAGTTTGTTAACTATCTGACAAAAGAATGTATCAGAGGAATCAAGACAGTTCCTAAGACTCCACAGGAGAATGGTGTAGCAGAAAGGATGAACCGCACGATACTCGAAAGGGCAAGATGCATGAGACTTCATGCGGGTCTTCCGGTCCATCTTTGGTTCCCTACAGTTGATACAACGGTATACTTGATTAATCGTTGCCCATCTAGTGCCCTTGATGGGGCCATTCTAGAAGAATTATGGTAAGGTAAAACAGTCAATTATTCGAATTTGAATGTTTATGGTTGTATTGCATATGCACTAATTGACAGGGAAGAAAGAAAGAAGTTTGTATCTAAGTCCAGGAGGTGTGTATTCATTGGCCACAGTGGCGATGAGTATATTGGTATTTTGTGGATAACAAAGTCATTCGCAGCAAGAATGTAGTGTTCAATGAAGAGTCCTATACAAGGACAGGCACACAGGTCAAGACAGTACAACCAGTTCAGAGTCAGATTGGGATTCAGACTCAAGACTCAGATTCAGATTCTGAAGGTGGCCCTAGTGGTGGGGGCCCTACAGTACAGCAGTAGGTACAGGTACCACAGGCAGCACAGGAGGCTCATGGTGAGCCTATTGGGAATGAGCAGGTTATCCAAGACAAACATGTACAACCAGAACCGTTCGGGGAATCTGAACCGATCGGTAAACCGGTACTCACGTTGAGGAGATCGACACGAGAGAGGAGGCCAACCAAGATATTTGATCCATTAGCTAGTGTTGTTCACGAGCATATTTTGTATACGGATTTGGGAGAGCCAGAGAATCATGAGGAGGCTTTAAGGGATGAGGCTCAAATTCAGTGGGAGTTAACCATGAAGGACGAGATAAACTCCTTGGAACAGAACCAAACTTGGGAGTTGACCAAGTTACCTGTAGGGAAATGTGCTTTTATAAACAAATGTGTTTTCAGAGTCAAAGATAAGGTAGATGGCAGTAAGAGGTACACGGCAAGGCTTGTTGTGAAAGGATTCTCTCAAAGAGAATGTTTTGATTATAGTGAGATCTTTGCACTGGTTATGAAGATGACTTATATTAGGGTTCTGCTTAGTATTGTGGCAGCTGAAGACTTGCACTTAGAGCATTTGGATGTGAAGACAATATTTCTCCATGGTGATGTCGAAGAAGAGCTGTACATGAAACAACCCACAGGTTTTGAAGCTAAAGGAAAGGAAGACATGGTGTGTCGATTGAAGAAGAGTCTTTATGGGCTCAAACAAGCACCGCAGCAATGGTACTTGAAGTTTGATTGCTTCATGAAAGAAAAAGGTTTCGATAGATGCAAAACAGATCATTGTGTGTATGTTCGTAGTTATGAGGACAATGATATAGTTACCTTGGAGTTGTATGTGGATGACATGTTGTTAGCAGGTTCATGTATAAAAAAGATCAAGGAAGTTAAAAAGGGGCTAGCTTCGGAGTTTTCAATGAAAGACTTGGGTGAAGCAAAGAAAATCCTCGGCATGAAGATTAGTAGAGACAGGAGTAGCAAGAAGCTTTGGTTGTCACAGGCGGACTATGTGAAGAAGGTGTTGAAGAGATTCAATATGGATGGTGCGAGGCCAGTCACTTGTCCCTTGGCTGCTCACTTCAAGTTATTAATGGACTTGTGTCCTAAGACAGAGGCAGAGATTGAGGAAATGGTTGCTATTCCTTATGCATTAGCCGTTGGAAGTTTGATGTATGCGATGGTGTTTACAAGACCAGACATCGCACAAGCAGTGGGAGTTGTCAGCCGTTACATGAAGAATTCAGGTAAACCGCATTGGGATGCAGTAAGATGGATTCTTATATATCTAGCAGGTACTTCAGATCATTCTTTTTGTTTTGGGGGAGATTCTTTGCATATACATGGTTATGTGGATGCAGAATTTTTAGGCGATCGTGATGGTTGCAGAAGTACCACAGGGTATGCATTTATAGTTGGAGGAACAACTGTTAGTTGGGCTTCACAGTTACAAAAGGTTGTAGCACAGTCAACTACGGAGTCAGAGTATATAGAACTTACAGAAGCGATGAAAGACATGTTATGGATTTCGGAGCTTATAAAACAGTTGGGCAGGAAGCAACCCATAGGTGAACTATAGTGTGATAGTCAAAGTGCAGTTTTCTTCGCAAAAAAGTTGGCATATCACTCTAGGACTCGACACATTCAAATGAGGTATCATTTTATCAGAATGGCGGTTGGGAAGAAATGGTTGGAGCTAACTAAGATTCTTGTCACTATGAATCCTGCGGACATGTTCACTAAGGTGGTGGATAGTAGGAAACATCAGTTTTGTTATACCGCTGTCGGATTGTGTCCAGGTTAATTGTTGAGGAGACTCGCAGAGGCACAGGCCTAGACAAGGCCAATGGAAGAATGAAGAAAAGGTTAGAGACTTCGTGTATATGTTTCCAAGTGGGAGATTGTTGGGGTTTGTGGATCGAATACACGATAATGGGGTTAAAGAAGTCAAATGAGAAGAAGAGTTGAAGAAGCAGCAAGCTACTGCAGGCGAGTTGCGGTTGACCGTAGGTGGACAGTCGACCGCATTCGTACAGGAAAAAGAACGGTCGACCGTGCATTCGACCGTCACTCTCTCTGGATGGACCCTGTATCTTGAAGAGACGACCGGTCGACCGCGCAGTCGACTGACCTGCTCTCTGTTGGACCTCGTGCAGTCGAAGGAAAGAACCGGTCGACCGATTCGGTGTTGCAGTCGACCGTCCTGATGCTGTTTTGATGATAGGCTGAGATTGAAGTTGAGAAATCCTATATATATTGTATTGTGTATGTTTATAGGGTTAAGTAAAAAGAAAATAGAGATCTATCAACCGTCATTGAGAGAGAGGGAGATAGAGAGAAACCGTACAGCTTGGTGGTGAGTTCTTGGAGATTTGTAAACCTATTATTCATATTTCTAGTGAAAATCGCAGGAGTGCCTCTGCGCGGAGAAGTAGCCATTGTTTTGGGTGAACCTTGAAAAAATCTAGTGTGTTCTTGTGTGTTACTTTTGGTTGTTCTTTGTTCTCTTGTTTTGATTCTATTGTTCTTTCATCTCGTCGTCGTTGTTGAGTTATTCCGTAGTTAGAATTTAACACATTTGTCAATAATCTTTTAAGCTTCGAAGGTGCAGAGATTCCTTAGAACAGGTACTTGTAATAATTTTATGTTTTTATCGATCTTGCACTTATTTATAGAAAAACTATAATCCAACATATGGTCATTGGAGAAGATATCATGATACCATGGGTTACTGAGTTATTTAGATTTTTAGGTAAAGGTGCTGTACATGGATTACTTTTTACTTACCATTAGTATAGAAGCATTTTAATTGAGGCCCATAGGGTTTTAATCGAATTGATTTATAACTGCATAGGGTGTATTATGGTATGAAAACTTTTTAGTAGTTTGCGTTGTACATTTATTTAGCAGCTAACTATTTCTTCTTTTTCTCTTTTTTTGTAGTAACTCAAATGATGTGGAGATGTCACTCGATTTATTAAGGATATGGAATCAGCGATATAAACCTTTCAGTCCGATGAGACTGTTAATGATGCTGATGTTGTAGAGGGCTCTACCTCATCATCAGAGATGGATGGTAAGCTTTGCCTCCTTTTTGAACAATTGTGCCTTTTTTTTTCTTCTTTTTGGTGTGGAAAATGTACCTTTGGTTAGTCCACCCCGTAGAAGTTAATGTGTTATTAGGTTTAGCTTTTGATCAGAGCCCACATTCCACAACCAACTTCTTTATTAGTTAAAGAGGTGATGTTTCAGCTGACATCTTAGGTTGCTCGATCTGTTAGGAAGGAGAAAATTATGTTATCCACTTGTCCTACCACAATATTTATATTCTCTCGTATATGACTAATCTATTGCCGGTGAGATCATGTATTGATTTTTGCTGTTTTGTTTTTTGTTACATTTGCTACCTAATAAAACTCAAAATGTTAAAATAGCATTACCTTTTAGTTTTTGATGTAAATGAAATACATTAAAATATTATTAATCAAGGTCTTATTCCTCCACTTTTTTCCAATATTATAAGTGGTCATTCTCTTCTTTTGCAGATGATTCAGGGTGTGGAAGTGATATTGAAGAACAATTTGGAGGTGATGAAAAAGGGGATACTTTTATGGAGTCATATTTTGATGCTTTGAGTGAGGAACTAAATGCAACTAATCTTAAAAGGAGCTTCATTCGTGCATCTCAGCAGCAGCCCAACAACAATAATGAGAGAACATCAAATGCTTCAAAGGATATTGATGAGGAGCTTACTCCTGTTGATGTGAATGTAAACCTTGTGATAACTCTAAGGAGACGAAACCGAAAAAAAGGGACAAAGAAGAGCTCCAATATAGATGCATATAATTATAGTTTGCATAAGTTTAATAGGTTTGGGACAAGGTGCGATTTGTAGAACCACCACCTGAAGAAAGCCATTATTGCATTATCCTCACTCCTTTGAGCAGCCTGCAAGATGTGTTCAGCAAGGGGACATGTGGTTACATTTGTTGTTGAAGTGATCTTCAATGGGATGTTCTAAATTACATTGTGGAATCAAGCTTATGCATCAAAAAATAAAATTGTGGAATTGTAAACAAGTCTGTTGAAAAATCAGATCTTTACATATGGTTTTTGTTGATCTAGAAATTGCTTATCAAAGGAGGGAGAACTGATTGAGTCACTTGATTTCAGGTTCAGTCTTGCGCAAGGAAGATCGATGACAGTGTCAAACTAGGAAGGGTGATAAGATCGTAACTAATGGACAGTGTTGACTCTTAGTTTGGTGTGCACAAAATGTGCTTACAAATACTAATAAGATTCAGTTGAGATGTTCATATTTTCAGGAATAAATAAATCAATATGAAGCTACCAAGATTGAGTATCAAGCAAAAGAAGGAAAGTAATAAAGAAGAATTACAAAATCAAGCAAAAGAATAAGTTATTCAAAAAGAGAACATGTTGATTAGTGCCCAAGAAAGCCAGCAAGATCTACTTCTTTCTTTCCGTATATGTGAGGATTATATATGTAATTGATTGATTCTTGATTGATTAGTTTATGGTAAGAATATAAAGTGGTTTCGTCACAATTAGCATGATTGCGGTCGATCGTACCACATTGTCGGTCGACCGCACCATAGTTGACCGCTCATTGCTGTTAAAATGATGAGATAGTCGACCATCCATCTTTCGACTTTTCGATTAAAAGATGGACGATCATCTGTCCTTTTTTACGGTCGACCATACCTCGTGCTGATTATTTTTTTGGAATGTATCGTTTCTATGTTAGAAAATAATTATGTGAGCTCACATATGTGACCAAATGTATAATTACTATTCTAAAGTCTAACCCAAATTAAAGTGATCTAATCAAGATTAAGTAAAGGGTTAAAAGCATATAATTTAAAGTGTGATATATTACGTGTAGAAACCGTAAAGTAAATTTCTAATTTTGTGATGGGCAAAATTGAAAATCAATAATTATCCATTAGGGTTGCAGTTCTCTATATAAACGTATCTTCTTATTCTATTTGCTGTCCCATCCACAGAAAGAAAAGATAGATGACCTCTCATAGAAGTGCGTATCATATAGGAAGATCCAAACACTCTGCGCAATCTCCATCAATGGCTTCAGTGATTAAGGATATGGTACAATAATTATTAAATCATCTAGATTAGCAATTATTAAATCTCGTCCATTCTGTAATTGTTGTAACTAATTACTAAATTCCAGATTTAGTAATTGTTAATTCTCGGTTAGTTGGCCTAATACATATTCGTGTTCCCACATTCGAAACTTAGTTTTCAGTTCACGAGATATAGAATTAATAGATAGGTACCCAATAGGCTTCCTATGGGGCTTGTTTGTGGATTTGAAGTGATTTCGGTAAAAGGGGGCCATTCCCACGGGATGAAAGGTAGCACATTGCTGCTGCTGCTTGTGTTGTCACGTCGGTGACGTGGCAGGTGTATGGTGGGGCCCGTCCAGTTGTGGAGAGAGAAGGGGTCTTGGGAACTGACGCGGTTGGGGCCCACATGGGGTTGCTGCTGTGCAGCTTTCTCTCTCATTGCAGTAAAGATTATCAAAACAGTAAAGATATTTGTTCTATAATTGGATAAAAAAAATAATTTTGTTATTATTTTGATATTATCTATCTCAAATCAAGTAAAATTACAAAAGTTAAGGAAAAGATAAATTTTTTGGAAACAATTAAATTCACATTTTGGTTTTGAATTTTCTTATGAATGTCTAATATTTTGAATAGATTAATTGAAACAGAATGTTGCCAAAGTGACCTCTTTTGTGTAGATTAATTTACTTAAAATAAAAAGATGATTGTGTGTTTGTAATTCATGCATTTATTAACTGACCCAATGGTAAGTTGATATTTGGCCGAATTTCATACACATCTGTGGTAATAAATATGTGACAATTATACGGTATTCCATGTGAACAATATGTTAGTCCAAAGAATGACTTACTATTTGACAGGATTTATTGTCAATATTTGATTGCTATAACAACTGCTTACAGTTAATGTTACTGTCCAAAGACTTGATATTAATGTTGTGCCTAGTATCTTGAGATGGGATTAACCTATTTGAATTTATTGTTTTATATGGACTTTTATGTGAAGCTTATTTTGTTTATTTTTTTGTTCTATATTCAGCTAGTGTATCTTCTGCTGCCTCAATAACTGCTAACATCAATTCTATTCCCATGCTTAATGGGACCAATTTCAAGGATTGGAAATGGACCATACCGATAACTCTTTGCTGTATGGAATTAGACCATGCATTAAGGGAAGAACAACCTCCACCCCTCATTGTGAAAAGCACTCTGGAAGATAAAAGGGATTTTGAAAGGTGGGATTGTTCAAATCGCATGAGTCATATGATTATGAAACACAGCATTCCAAAAACCTTTAGGGGCACAGAATCCGATGGGATTACTAAGGCCAAGGATTTCCTCAATCAAATTGAGAAACGTTTTGCCAAAAACGATAAGGTTGAAATGACTCCACTTCTGACTTCTTTGATGTCTATGAAGTATACGGGTCGAAGAAATATAAGGGAGTACATTATGGAGATGTACCATATTGTTTCAAGACTTAAGACACTCAAGCTTGAATTTCCTGAGGAATTTCTTGTGCTTATGGTTTTGGTATCGCTTCCTGCACAGTTCAATCAATTCAAGATCAGTTATAACTGTTAAAAAGAAAAATGGCCTATAAATGAGCTCATTTCTCACTGTGTGCAAGAGGAAGAAAGGTTGAAACAAGATAAGACTGAAAGTGCTCACTTGGCCAATGCCTCTAGGGATAAGGGCAAGAAAAGAAAATCTGAGATTGAAAAAGCTAAGGATCCAGATCAAAAGAAACAACAGAATGATACAAAGAGTTGTTTTTTTTTTTAACAAGCATGGACATGTGAAGAAGGAATGTACCAAATATCACACATGGCGTGCAAAGAAAGGTATGTTTCTTACTTTGGTTTGTTCTGAGGTTAATTTATCTTTAGTACCTAGAAACACTTGGTAGATAGATTCTGGTGCTACTACTCACATAAGTGTTTCTATGCAGGGTTGCCTAAGCTGCTGAAAGCCAAATGATGGTGAAAGACACAACTTCGTGGGCGATGGAAAATCGGTAGAATTGAAAGTAATTAGGCATTTTAGGTTGTTATTAGGAACTGATTTTTATTTGGATTTGAAAGACACTTTTGTTATACCGTCTTTTAGACGAAATTCAATTTTGGTTTCTTTGTTGTACAAATTTGATTATTATTGTTCAATTGGAAACAATCAGTTTAGTTTGTCTTTAAATTTGAATGTTGTTGGAACTGGTTATTTGAATACTTATCACAACCTTTATATGCTCGAAACAATTGAATCCTATAATGAAACCTTGCATGTAGAGTCACGTGGTACTAAACGTAAATTAAATAAAGAAAATTCAGCGTCTTTATGGCATAAACACTTAGGTCATATCTCGAAAAAGGTAGAGTTGAGCGTCTTGTGTCTGATGGCATTTTGGAGCCCCTGGACTTCACAGAATTTTATGTCTGTGTAGACTGCTGTCACGCCCCGCTTCCCAAAAATATGGAATACGAGCACGTGACGAAGCCCAGCGAATGATTTTTACATCATCCATAAGCTGTAGGATCGACCCAGCATCATAACAAGAATATACAAGAGAAATATACATAACCAAGCATGCATGAATAACTTATTAAGCAACAGAAAACAATTTAAACAAATAATAATATTCAAATGGTTCTCATGTCTGGATCGAGTGTAAACTCGGAAACAAGTCTTAAACAGCAGAAGAAATAAATACCTTAAGGAAGCAACCATTTAAACAGGTCCTTGCTCCAAGCAAAACCTGAAATGTCTGCTCACCAATTCCGGCAGGTAGTTTGTCTCCCAAGTCTGTTTAATAAAATATAAACAGGAAACAAGAGGGGAAACAAGAGAAAATGCCCTTAGTGCAAGTTAGGGCCACAAATAGTAAAAGCAAGTACAAGAAAAGGGGAAAACAAGAATTGGAATCAAGAATAGGCAGAGTTATAACAAGTAACGAACAAATTCAGGGACTATCTAGCAAGAGGGAAGCATCTTAATAACTAGATTGGATAGCAACTGCTAGTGGTGAAACACATGTCAGGTACACCTATAAGGGTAACTAATATCGGGTATTATGTTTCATGTGTCAGGTTTTACGTATCAAGTTTCATATTTCAAGTTGCAGGTGTCATGTTCAGGTGTCATGTTCCAAGTGTCATGTTTCAGATATCAGGTAACCGGGTATTCAGGATAATCAGGTAACAGGGTAATCATGTATCAGGATAATCAGGTAACAGCATAATCATGTATCAGGTGTTAAGTTCAAGTCTTGTGTGATTACTATCTAGGTAGCACGACATGCATCCATACTTTTACTACATGGTTGCTACAGTCAAATCAATTGCGTTTAGACTTAGTAATGGAGTCTATGGGGCGGCGTACTCAGGTTTCGGGTATCAGGTATCAGGTATCAGATATCAGACAGGCACGGTTCATGAATACGAAATTTAATAACAGGTTCACGAAGCAAGTTCGTGAATACTAACAGGTTCAAGGACCACACAGTGGGTCCATGAATACAACAGGTTCATGAGTCAAGTAACTGACTCCATGAATACATCACGTGTAACAGGTTCATGAACCGAGTACTGGAAAACACGGGCCCCCTTCTGAGTACACTTACCTATATTGTCCATTCTATAGTCTTTCCCTTAACCCCGGCTTATTACATTTGTTCAGGCAGAATTTGTATATTTATATTTATGCATATGAAATAGTGCTGAAATAATGTAGATTAATTCTAAGGAAAAATTGGGGATGTCCTATAGGGTGTCCAGCAACTACATATAAAATTTGGAGTCAAACGCTCGCTGTTTACACAGCGAAAATAATTCGCAAAGAAAATATATACAGCAGTTTTTACAAAACTGCGCCTACTGACACAGCTGCAGTATAACAGCCATATCTCCTAGACCGTAACTCCAATTTCAATCATTCTGGAGTCTATCGACATCTACACATCCTGATCTACGTTTTGTATTCAGGCCTCAGGCCCAAATTCCAAGGTAGAAAGGGTCGAAACCTCAAAATAAAAATCCAGACAGCAACATAGGGAAATAATTCACTAATGTAGATTTCATAGAATTATGTAATTTGGTGTCTAAAATCATTATGTGGCACAAATACATGGTAATGGGAATCAAACAGCGAATAATAATATTTTCCAAGTCATAATAATCACAATTTGCCAAAACACTAAATTTATATGCGCCTACAATTTCTAGGGGTCCTTAATTCATATGTCCATGTGATTCGCAAGTTCAAGGAGATAAAAGAGTCCAATTGAATTATTATTTAATACGAGGAATTTTGTGACTCTTAGATTGGTGAGTTTGAAGGTTCAAATTGTTTTACTATGATATTTCAAAGGAGAGTCACAACTAACTACATGTGGTATTTCAAAGAGACTTGTACTAGGACAATAAGATGTACAAGGTTACTTGCCTTAAATGACGATTAAAATCTCCGCTTGTTGAAGCAAAAAGAGTAGAAAAATCCCCGGAAATGTCCTCGAAATGCGCGTGCAAAATATACCAAAGATCGAGCTTTCCTTGCACGCACGATCGGATCAAAACAGCAAGCAGCAAGTGGATCGGCTGCGGGTAGAACAGCGGACACCGAAACAGGCGAATCAGATTGATCCTGTGCACCGGATCCCAGGCCAGAACAGCGTACACGGCTTCGGGATCTGCTGTGGACGAACACGGGACACCGATCACCAGCACGAATCTTGATGAGATCTGGCGGCTGAGAATCGCTCCCGCTCTTTCTCCTCTTCTTCTTCGTTCGATCTCCTTCTCCGTTCTCCGATTGCTGAGCGAAGCTCGAAGGAGAGGAGCAACGGCGTGGCTGGTTCTCAGGCGGCGACTGCGGCGGTGACGGAGTGCGGTGAGGCGGCGACGTCGAGAAGCGACGCTCGGCGGGGACTCTGTTCGTGGTTTCGAACAGGGGAGAGGAAATCAGGGACTCGGCGGCGCTGAGGGAGATGGAGGCGACGCCGATGGGGGTTTGTGGAGGCGGTGGTGCTGAGGGGGTCGACGAAGCGGTGAGGGGTCGAGTAGAGGTGGTCGGAGGCGTTCGAAGGATTTGAACGTCGAGGGAGAAGATGGGTTCGGAGGCGTTGGGTTAATGGCGAAGGAGGTCGATAGTGAGGTTCTGTGGTGGTGAGAAGGCGAGCGGGAGTGGGTTGACGAGGAGGTCGACGAGGATGACGGTCGAAGTGGGGATCGGAGATGGGTTGGGTACGAGCGAAGGATTTGGTTGGGGAAAAATGATGGAGAGGGGATTAGCGGCGGAAGGTTAGAGATGATTAGGTTTAAACAGTAGTGATTAGGGTTAGGGATTAGGGTTAGGGGTTTAAATACTAGGGTTAGCGGGTTTGAGGGTTTTAGGATATCCGCTTCGAATAGGGCCCAACAGGAGAATTGATCAAAATGCATTAAAATGTGGATTAAAGAGATGAATATGAAGAATTAGCCATTTCTTCATGAATAATGACACAAAGAGTATACAAACGAATTCGATACAAATACAAACGAATTCGATACAAGGACCAGTAATTGAATGGAAAACAATTTGATGGTTTTATTCGAACGAAAATAAAATACTGGATCTCAAATATATAAAAGAGTACAATTGAGCAAAATACAGTATAAAAATACAAATACGAGGAAACAGGAGTTACAAATCCTACCCACCTTACACAAAAATTTCGTCCTCGAAATTTGCTTAGGCGGTACATAGGACGGGGTAAAAGCAATTTAGGGGAGGGTAACAAACAAGGGATCCAAAGAAAAGTCAACTTGGCGGTAACACCAAAATAGGGAGGGAGTGGAAGGCAACGATGTCAACTGGATGACATGAAAATGAATAACAGTATCTAAAGGATCCAAATAACCCAAGATAATAAATACGATGAAGGAGTAGGCAGAACTGAAACCAAGGAGATGGAAGACAGGAAAGAATTGAATCCAATAATGAATGAGTACATGATGGCAGGATGGAATGCAAGAAGGAAATAACCGGTATCAAAAACGAAGAAGAACACTGAACACCACAAGACTTGCAAGATAACAAGGCAAGGAGGTGAACGAATAGAAAGAGCTGAAATCGAAGAAGGGAGCGACAAGGGAAAGATGCACCACGCAATGAGTCAATGGATGAGAACAAAAGCAAGAGACAGGGGACAACAATTGGTGCAAGGAATGGAACAAAATCAAATACAAGGAAGGAGAAACAACAACATGATCCTGGGTCCTGTGGGTCATGGGCCCAACGCGCTTCCGCTGCGCTACTCTGATGGTGACACTCCAAGCTCCAAACATGTCGTTGTAGACAACGTGACACCAAGCGACGATCCGAGCAGGAAGAAAGGATGAGACACCAGAATCAAAGAGAGTATGGGTTCCAAATAGAGATAGGCGATAATGCAAAATGGATATAAGGCTTGAGCTTCAATTCAAATAATCAAAATATATAGTATATATATCAAAACTAATGACTTTAATAGGAATAATTATAACAACAAATGTTAACAATAAAATCGATAGTGATAGAATAGTAATAACAATAACAAAAATAAATATAACAATGATAATGATAAAAATAGTAATAATAACAGTAACAAAATAATAATAATAACAATATTAATAACAGAAATAAAAATCGTCATAATCATACAAGTAATAATAACATAAAAATATCAACAATTCTAATAATAATGATAGCACATACATGACAAAATAGAATTCAACACATTCATGAAAATAACGCAATAATAATAATAATAGCATTAAAAATAATATCAATAATGATAATAATAATATAACAATAGCAAAAATAACAATGATATCAATAAAGCAACAGTAATAATAATAAAAATAATAACAGTAGTAAAGGTGATGAAACGATAATAATAACATCAATTGAAATGACAGTAATATTAATAATACCAATAATAACGAAAGTATTCTTTTACCATCAGTTTCATTATATAAGTAACGAGTCTTGAAAAATAAATTAGTAATAGGTAGAAAATCTTGCCTCCTTAACATCAAGTTACATATTTGCCTTCACGACATCAGGTTTCAAATTGCCATCCAAATATTCGGCTGCACATTTTGCCTCGCCGATATCTAGTTGCAATTTGCCTCCATTGACATCGAGTTGCATATTTGCCATCTCGACATTAGGTTGCACCGAAGTAGTGAAATGTATATAAAATTGAGCATGATCAGGCTCAAAACAATTTAATAATAATGATAGTAGTAACGAAAGAAAATAATAGTACTAATAACAATAATAATATAAAAAGGTCCATATTAATAACAATAGAATAACAATGATCATGACAATAATAATAATAGTAATAGCGAAAGAATGATAACAATAATAATAATATTAACAATAATAATGAAATAGTGAAAACAACAATAAGAATATCAATAGTAGTAACAATAATAATAATATTAGTAATGATAGTGAAAATAATAGCAATGATACTAATGGTAGTAAAAAATAGCATTATACAACGAAATAAGAATTTGCCTTATCTAATAATAATTCAGTAGAAATATATAGTCGATTGAAAATGAAAAGTGAGTTAAAATACATCATTGTTCGAAATAACAAAATCCTTGTTGAGATACATCTTCATAGAAGATCGAAAATAAATATAATAATTAATCCTCGAAATACAAAAAGTATTTGGAAGAAAAATAATTGTAAAGAGATAAATAGGTAGGAGAAAAATGAAGCTACATCCAATAAGGAGTTTATAAGAATGATGACTAGAAGGGACGAAAGAAAATTAAGGAATTGAATAAGAAGGAAGGAGGACGAGGGCAAAATCGGAATCGAAGAGAATATAGCAGGGAAGAAACAACCAACATGATACTCAATATGAATCAACAAATGGTAATGAATGCAAAGCAGGGAAAATAATGAACGACACACGAGCCAGAATAAGGAGGGTTCAACGAGGCAAGCAGAAAATCAGAGATTGCTAGCACCGGAATTAAAAGAATATGGGTACGGAAAGAATAAATTTGTACCCAATAAGGAATCAATAGATCAGGATGACTGCAAGAGATGGAAAGAAGCAATGAATCAAAGAATTGAATATGAAGGGATCAAAATGGATGAGATAAGACTTGTATCCAGATCGAGTTGACTATTAAATTATTCATGTGGTTGCATGGCATGTTTAATGTTGAGTTAATCCTGACTGAGTCAAGCCTGTCTAATGTATTAGTCGGGCCAACACATTAGCCAAACCTGGCTCTGATACCACTAAAAACCTTGTCACGCCCCGCTTCCCAAAAATATGGAATACGAGCACGTGACGAAGCCCAGCGAATGATTTTTACATCATCCATAAGCTGTAGGATCGACCCAGCATCATAACAAGAATATACAAGAGAAATATACATAACCAAGCATGCATGAATAACTTATTAAGCAACAGAAAACAATTTAAACAAATAATAATATTCAAATGGTTCTCATGTCTGGATCGAGTGTAAACTCGGAAACAAGTCTTAAACAGCAGAAGAAATAAATATCTTAAGGAAGCAACCATTTAAACAGGTCCTTGCTCCAAGCAAAACCTGAAATGTCTGCTCACCAATTCCGGCAGGTAGTTTGTCTCCCAAGTCTGTTTAATAAAATATAAACAGGAAACAAGAGGGGAAACAAGAGAAAATGCCCTTAGTGCAAGTTAGGGCCACAAATAGTAAAAGCAAGTACAAGAAAAGGGGAAAACAAGAATTGGAATCAAGAATAGGCAGAGTTATAACAAGTAACGAACAAATTCAGGGACTATCTAGCAAGAGGGAAGCATCTTAATAACTAGATTGGATAGCAACTGCTAGTGGTGAAACACATGTCAGGTACACCTATAAGGGTAACTAATATCGGGTATTATGTTTCATGTGTCAGGTTTTACGTATCAAGTTTCATATTTCAAGTTGCAGGTGTCATGTTCAGGTGTCATGTTCCAAGTGTCATGTTTCAGATATCAGGTAACCGGGTATTCAGGATAATCAGGTAACAGGGTAATCATGTATCAGGATAATCAGGTAACAGCATAATCATGTATCAGGTGTTAAGTTCAAGTCTTGTGTGATTACTATCTAGGTAGCACGACATGCATCCATACTTTTACTACATGGTTGCTACAGTCAAATCAAGACTTAGTAATGGAGTCTATGGGGCGGCGTACTCAGGTTTCGGGTATCAGGTATCAGGTATCAGATATCAGACAGGCACGGTTCATGAATACGAAATTTAATAACAGGTTCACGAAGCAAGTTCGTGAATACTAACAGGTTCAAGGACCACACAGTGGGTCCATGAATACAACAGGTTCATGAGTCAAGTAACTGACTCCATGAATACATCACGTGTAACAGGTTCATGAACCGAGTACTGGGAAACACGGGCCCCCTTCTGAGTACACTTACCTATATTGTCCATTCTATAGTCTTTCCCTTAACCCCGGCTTATTACATTTGTTCAGGCAGAATTTGTATATTTATATTTATGCATATGAAATAGTGCTGAAATAATGTAGATTAATTCTAAGGAAAAATTGGGGATGTCCTATAGGGTGTCCAGCAACTACATATAAAATTTGGAGTCAAACGCTCGCTGTTTACACAGCGAAAATAATTCGCAAAGAAAATATATACAGCAGTTTTTACAAAACTGCGCCTACTGACACAGCTGCAGTATAACAGCCATATCTCCTAGACCGTAACTCCAATTTCAATCATTCTGGAGTCTATCGACATCTACACATCCTGATCTACGTTTTGTATTCAGGCCTCGGGCCCAAATTCCAAGGTAAAAAGGGTCGAAACCTCAAAATAAAAATCCAGACAGCAACATAGGGAAATAATTCACTAATGTAGATTTCATAGAATTATGTAATTTGGTGTCTAAAATCATTATGTGGCACAAATACATGGTAATGGGAATCAAACAGCGAATAATAATATTTTCCAAGTCATAATAATCACAATTTGCCAAAACACTAAATTTATATGCGCCTACAATTTCTAGGGGTCCTTAATTCATATGTCCATGTGATTCGCAAGTTCAAGGAGATAAAAGAGTCCAATTGAATTATTATTTAATACGAGGAATTTTGTGACTCTTAGATTGGTGAGTTTGAAGGTTCAAATTGTATTACTATGATATTTCAAAGGAGAGTCACAACTAACTACATGTGGTATTTCAAAGAGACTTGTACTAGGACAATAAGATGTACAAGGTTACTTGCCTTAAATGACGATTAAAATCTCCGCTTGTTGAAGCAAAAAGAGTAGAAAAATCCCCGGAAATGTCCTCGAAATGCGCGTGCAAAATATACCAAAGATCGAGCTTTCCTTGCACGCACGATCGGATCAAAACAGCAAGCAGCAAGTGGATCGGCTGCGGGTAGAACAGCGGACACCGAAACAGGCGAATCAGATTGATCCTGTGCACCGGATCCCAGGCCAGAACAGCGTACACGGCTTCGGGATCTGCTGTGGACGAACACGGGACACCGATCACCAGCACGAATCTTGATGAGATCTGGCGGCTGAGAATCGCTCCCGCTCTTTCTCCTCTTCTTCTTCGTTCGATCTCCTTCTCCGTTCTCCGATCGCTGAGCGAAGCTCGAGGGAGAGGAGCAACGGCGTGGCTGGTTCTCAGGCGGCGACTGCGGCGGTGACGGAGCGCGGTGAGGCGGCGACGTCGAGAAGCGACGCTCGGCGGGGACTCTGTTCGTGGTTTCGAACAGGGGAGAGGAAATCAGGGACTCGGCGGCGCTGAGGGAGATGGAGGCGACGCCGATGGGGGTTTGTGGAGGCGGTGGTGCTGAGGGGGTCGACGAAGCGGTGAGGGGTCGAGTAGAGGTGGTCGGAGGCGTTCGAAGGATTTGAACGTCGAGGGAGAAGATGGGTTCGGAGGCGTTGGGTTAATGGCGAAGGAGGTCGATAGTGAGGTTCTGTGGTGGTGAGAAGGCGAGCGGGAGTGGGTTGACGAGGAGGTCGACGAGGATGACGGTCGAAGTGGGGATCGGAGATGGGTTGGGTACGAGCGAAGGATTTGGTTGGGGAAAAATGATGGAGAGGGGATTAGCGGCGGAAGGTTAGAGATGATTAGGTTTAAACAGTAGTGATTAGGGTTAGGGATTAGGGTTAGGGGTTTAAATACTAGGGTTAGCGGGTTTGAGGGTTTTAGGATATCCGCTTCGAATAGGGCCCAACAGGAGAATTGATCAAAATGCATTAAAATGTGGATTAAAGAGATGAATATGAAGAATTAGCCATTTCTTCATGAATAATGACACAAAGAGCATACAAACGAATTCGATACAAATACAAACGAATTCGATACAAGGACCAGTAATTGAATGGAAAACAATTTGATGGTTTTATTCGAACGAAAATAAAATACTGGATCTCAAATATATAAAAGAGTACAATTGAGCAAAATACAGTATAAAAATACAAATACGAGGAAACAGGAGTTACAACTGCATAAAGGAAAAACAGACCAAAACTAAGAGATTAAGTGCCAATAGATCTTCAGGCATCTTAGAATTGATTCATACAGATATTTGTGGGCCATTCCCTTCGGCATCTTGGAATGGTCAACAATATTTTATATCATTCATAGACGATTACTCACGTTATGGATACCTATATCTCATTCATGAAAAATCACAGTCTCTAGACGTGTTCAAAGCTTATAAAGCTGAAGTTGAGAATCAACTCAACAAAAGGATTAAAATTGTCAGATCTGATCGTGGTGGTGAGTACTACGGTAGATATGATGGCTCAGGTGAATAACGTCCAGGACCGTTTACTAAATTCCTAGAGGAATGCAGTATTTTCCCACAGTACACCATGCCAGGATCACCTAGCATGAATGGTGTTGCTGAAATATGAAATAGGACTCTCAAGGATATGGTAAGGAGTATGATTGCTCATTCAACCTTACCTGAGTTCCTCTGGGGAGACGCATTAAAGACAACAGCTTACATTCTCAATAGAGTACCAACTAAAGCAGCTGTAAAAACACCTTATGAGCTTTGGTCAGGTTGAAAGCCTAGTCTAAAGCACTTTCACATTTGGGTATGTCCAGCTAAGGCAAGGCCTTACAGGTCACATGAAAAGAAATTGGACTCCAAAATAGTGAGCGGCTACTTTATTGGTTATTCTGAGCGATCTAGGGGCAATAAGTTTTATGATCCCAAACTTAGGAATATTTTTTAGATGGAAACTACAACATTTTTTGAGGAAGTTGAGTTTGGGGGGAGAAATAAGGTTAGGGACACTGCTTTTGAGGAGGAATTGGATTCAATTTCAAACCCAATTTCAACTATCACTTTTGACAATATTCAGGTTTCCACACCTATTATTGATCAACAAGTGAATCCGGAACCTCAACAAGACAATGTTGAACAACCCCCTATTCAAAATGAGGTAATTGTTCCAGAAGAACAAACTCAACAACCTCAAGAGCCAATGCCATTAAGGAGATCCACGAGAGAAAGGAGAAATGCTATTCCGGATGATTATATTGTATTTCTCGAAGAACATGAGGATGACAATGGAATGATGGAAGATGATCCAATCACATTTCATTAGGCCATGAAAAGTTATCTCTCAAAAGTGGATGAATGCCAAGAATGGGGAGTATAGTCTATGCAAGACAACAAAGTTTGGGAACTTGTCCCATTACCAGAAGGTGCAAAACCAATTGGTTGTAAATGGATATTTAAGACCAAGAGGGATGCAAATGGTAATGTGGAGAGGTATAAGGCACGTCTTGTAGCTAAAGGCTATACTCAGAAAAAAGGCATCAATTTTATAGAGACTTTCTCTCCAGTTTCATTGGAAGACTCTTTCAGGATAATTATGACACTTGTTGCTCATCTTGACACATCACATGGATGTCAAGACAGTGTTTCTCAATGGCGACATTGTATGGTGCAACTAGAAAACTTTGTGTCAGGAGACCCAAAGAATATGGTTTGCAAATTGACGAAATCCATCTATGGACTCAAGCAGGCTTTTCGTCAATGGTACCACAAGTTTCATCAAGTAATTATCTCATTCGGTTTTGAGATGAATGTTGTTGATAATTGTGTGTATCACAAGTTCAGTAGGAGTAAACATATATTCCTAGTTCAATATGTCGATGACATATTGCTTGCCACTAATGATATAAACTTGTTGCACGAGACCAAGAGGTTTCTGTCCAAGCATTTTGAGATGAAGGATCTTGGGGATGCCTCTTTTGTATTAGGAATTCAGATACACCGAGATCGTTCTCGAGGTATTCTTGGATTATCACAAAAGGGATACATTGATAAAGTACTCAAAAGGTTTGGCATGCAAGATTTTAGACCAAGGGATACCCCTGTTGCTAAAGGAGACAAATTTAGTCTTAATTAGTGCCCTAAAAGTAACCTTGAAATTCAGTAAATGCAAAAGATCCCATATGCATCAACTGTTGGGAGTTTAATGTATGCTCAAGTATGTATGCGTCCGGATATTGCGTACATTGTTGGGATGTCAGGTAAGTATTTAAGCAAACCTGGTATGGACCATTGGATAGCAGCCAAGAGGGTTATGAGGTATCTTCAGAAAGCAAAAGATTACATGCTCACATATAGGAAATCAGATCATTTGGAGGTCGTAGGATATTCTGATTCTGATTTCGCTGGGTGCCAAGATAGCAGAAAGTCTACATCAGGCTATATTTACCTGTTAGCGGGAGGAGCTATATCCTGGAAAAGTGTCAAACAGACACTTGTAGCTTCTTCCACTATGGCAGCAGAGTATGTGGCATGCTATGAGGCATCGAATCATGGAATACAGCTGCAAAATTTTGTCACTAGGCTGTGCATTTTGGGGAATGTAGAATGTAATCTCTGTTTCCCATTTTATGTATTTTTGAGTGTATCTTTCTTTTGAGTATTTCTTTCTCATTGTATCTCTCTTGGACCGTATATTGGATTTTATTTTTAATATATTCATTTTTATTATTTTTTCTTGTTTCATTTGTGTTCTTGATTCAATCATCCATCTTTTGTTCGTCTCTGTTTGATCAAGCCTTTATTTTTTATCCTCATTATTGTTATTATTCATGTCTTATTTTAATTTCTTTTTTTTTGGTCTCGCCTTTTATTTGGATTTTTTTTTATAAATCCCAAAACCCCTATTCTATTGACTCCTAAACCATTAACTAATCCTATACCTTAACTCACTTTACCCAATTGAATTAATCCCCCAAACCCACTAGTTAATTACCTACACCTGCACCTATTGTAATACCCTAAAAATTCATTTTTAATAAAAATATTATTTTTCACGTGTTGTACACGTGCAAATTTCATGTGCATATTATCTATTTATTTTATATAAAATCTCATTTTAGTATGAAAAATTATTCTCCTTCATTTTTCTAAAAACCTATGTTCTAAAAGCCTAAAATACTAATTAATTGTTTTAGCCCACTTTAATTAATTATTAATTTGTTGTCTTGGCCCACAAGCCTAAGCCCACTAATTGTGAAGCCCACCAATTTAATAAATCAATTAAATGGTCACACTTGTCATGTAGAGACAAATGGTGAACATTTTGGTTAATTAATTGTACAAACTTCTAAATAAGGGTACTAGGTGGCACGTGCGATGCACGTAGTGTGCAATGCACACTAATTTGGGGCCGGTTGGTGCATGGAGAATGGGAGAGTGGGTGTGTGTGCATGGGTAGTTTATTTGTGTGTGGGTGGTTGCTATAACTTCTACTCCTATCCTAGCTCTCCATTCTACAACTATCCAATCAATCCTAGCCCTCCAATCTACTTCAAAACTAGTATAAATACAACCCCCCCCCCCCCCCCCCCCCCCCCACCCCACCCCTTTTTTTTCCTACTTGTATTCTACATTCAAGCAAATATTAAAGGAGATATATATACATATTAGTGTGTGAGTTGTGTGTTGTGTTTCCCCTTGGAGGTCGGCTTTTCAAACCCCCCAATCTTGGAGGCTCTCGGTTTTTGGCAAGGAGCAAGGAGGAGAAGTTCGTGCATTACAATCTAGGAGGCTCTGGGGGATTTTTCTTCATTGGATTTTCTTCAAAATGTGGGTGTTTCTCATGACTTCTAGAGTAGAATTCATGCTAGGGAATGATAATTGAATTATTATTATTAACTACTAGTTGAAATGAAATACATGCTTGTCTAATTAGAAGAAAATCGTTAATTAGCAAACGTGTGTTGATTGATTACTAGAGTTATTGCCTATGAGTAAAAGTGTATGTTTCTTATTGTTATAAACATAAGAATGCATGTTAGTTATGTTTAAATTACAATTATGTGAAATTCACTAGTAAGGAATTGAGCCATGCTTATTGATAAAAAATGCTAAATTAGAATAGTGTGTTAATTGAATTGATTGAATTGTTTGTTAATAGATGTAATGAATTTCCCTATTGTGATATTTATCATGTGGAATATTTGAATAAAATGATAAAGAATGTCCTTTTGCATATAAATAAATGAATGCATCATGTGTAGATTAAAAATGGAAGTTTTTACTCACCTATGAAGTTGATTTTGTGCTCTAAAAGCCTCTTAGTTATCAATGGGTAAGAGAACATCATTGCGGTGAATTATGTGTGAGAAAACATCTTTGGTTATGAACAATTATGTATTGGTTTTCAAATGTCAAAATAGTATTCATAAAATGCAAACTATGGTTAATTACATGTTTTAAAAGAGTGAAAAACACCTTTAAAAATATTGGTTATTGTGGAATTGAATGTAGTTTTAATCCGGAAAGTTATGTTTCAAAAGGGGAAGAAAAAGGAACTGAAAACATTTTTTGAGAAATTGAAAACTAATAGCACAGTCGACTGCCCTGATCGTTTTTTTTTTAAATTAAAAATCATCGCAGAACAGCCGACTGGCCATATGAGACAGTCGACTTCTCTGACTATTTTATTCTCGAGCCTTAGAACCTCGCAGAACAGCCGACTGGTCAGGGTTATCAGTCGACTGCCCTGAAGTTTCAAATAATATTTATATTTTGGGAGAAAACCTCTATGACCTGAGGCTTTGTACAAGTGAGACTGTTTGTACAAAAAAAAACTCATTTTGATTATTAACTTAAATTGTTTCTTTAAGAAATTCGAATGGATTGTTTCAGAAGTTTAAAATGAGATTTTGGTAATGAGAAATTTGAAAGGTGTGAATTGTGAAACCAATTGAAAATGTGAACTGTGGAATTGGAATGGATTGAAATAGAATTATGTGAGCGTATAAACTAGTGAGTGTGACATGTTCGAAGAATTTCAGTTTTCAAGTATCTATGCATTGAATTATTGATTGTGATGAGTTATGAAAGATATGAATACATGAACACTATGCTTATGAAATGTGAATTGTGATTAATCATGAAAAGATCTTATGATCATGACATTGTAATTATGAGTTGAAATTGAGAATTAGAGTATAGCCAAGCCTTATACCGGCAATAAAAGAATTGTGAAATGGTATTTTGAAATGAGAAGACCAAGGCTGGGTCATGTGAATTAAATGAATAAGGCCGGTATAGTGAAAGTGCTACATTCTAAGAGATTGATTTTATTCATGATTCAATTAAATTAAGGATTAGTTACATAGTGAAGATGTGATGAAAGTAAGAGAAAAACATTGAGTATGAGGGACATTGAATTGGCGACGTAAGAGTATTCACAGGATGTCCCATGATGAGTCATGATAGGCGTGGATACTGCTCCAGAGTACCGTCCCGGTAACGATGCTCGTGGGGTGTTTGACGACTGCGGGTGGTATCATGTCTATGGTAGGAGCTGAATTACCACAGGATGCCTGCATGATGAGTCATGTGTCAGTGCGTTGGGATTCCCTCCAGGGTGCCTAGACATGAGTTCGTAGGTCAGAAAACATCTAGGATACTTACCGTAGTTACAGTAGTAGATTAAGTTATGGCAAGAGATTGAACCCTACAAGATGAAGAACGGTTAAGGGCTTGCCCTCGGACCTATGTAGTATGGGCTGCATAGACTCTGAACAAGTGCGCATTAGTGTCATATAATACAAATAATTGCATTAAGGACTAAGTGCACATTCACAACACGACATCAATAAGATAGTCCCTTTCAGCTTTGTTTGTGACAAGTTTGTGATTGTTAAGAAATGAAAATCGTTATACTGTTTTCGGCATAGAGATGATGGCCGTGTATAATATTTCGTCAGTTGAATGAACTGATGCGCCCACAGTTTTATATGCAGGGTAAGATGCTCGACAATTGAAGTATACATGCTGCGAAGGATTGATTTAAATATTGTTTCATGTAATTCATTGTAATATGGCTTTTGCTGTGATATTGTACAAGTGTAAATGTAATTCTGATAAAAGAAAAGTTTTTATTTCCTTGTAAAATTGTACGAAAGAAGTGTAAAGATCCTGTGAAACTCGAATTCAGTTGTATTTTGGAATTCGAGGTGTTACACCTATACTCTAACCCATTACCCTAATCACTTAACTACCCTACTCTGTTTACACTAAGCCCAAACCCAAAACCCGATTGGCCCCTGTTCTTCACTTCCGAAAACCCTAGCATATCCCCCAATATAAACCCATGCATTGCCTTGTTCACCATCCCCAAATAGCCACTCTCTCTCCTCTCAACCCTATCCCGAACCCACTGCACCCCCGACCTTGCCCCGATCTTCTGCATCCCTCCTCCCGTTCTCTTCCAACCCATCGTACCTCCCCTGGCCTTTGCACCCCTCCTGCAGCAGCCGCAGCACCTTTCCCCGATGCGCTACCGTAGCGTCGTGTTTCCCCGTCTCCTGGTGCTCCCCCTTCGACAGCAAGATAGCAGCCCCACTGCCATTGCCGTTGTCTCTCTCCCTCGCTTGTGTGTGAGTGTTGCTTTGGTTCGTTGCGATCGTGAGTTTGGTTCGTGATTCCTTGTTCGTGATCTTGTTCGTTTGTTGATTTCGTATCCGGGAATCCGTCCGTTATTCTTGCTCATCGTCGTTTTCATTGTCGGTTAAGGCAAGTAACTTGTATTCTTTTCTTTGTTTAATATAAGTACTAAATACCGCCTGTAGTGTAGTTGGGTTCTAGAGATAATTTGTGTGTGAATCATCTGTTATATATTATCTCTATTGTGTTGATTTGACCATAGTTTCCTCACGACATATATGACATGAAACAACTAGGGATGACCACTTTTTGGATGTATATATGCATGCTATTTTGTGATATCGTGTGCTTGATATGTTATTCGTGTTATATTTGTTGTGGACTTGCAAAATACCCTATATCATGTTGTTTGGACATCAAGTACCCTATATTTAATATTTGGGTTGATTTGGATGAGTTTTACATGAACTAGATGATTTTATGTTTGAAAAATAATTCTCTATTTTTTGTTACCTTGCTTTTGATCAGTATTTTAGACCCTATTAAGGCCAGTATATGAATTTTATTTGTGAACATGAACTGTAGAGAATTCTGTCTATTTTCCAACCTTCTGATGGATCTTAGTTTCGTTTTACGAGTTGTGAGTTATGTCCATTTTACTACAAAGGTGTAAAGAGATTTCCAGATTTTGTTTTCTATGGATTCTGAAGAGTAATCTATTTTTATCATAATTTTAAAAGTATTATTTTGATCCAATATTTTGCACAATATAACTAGACTTGATTAGGATTAACCCTGAATTTTCCTGGATTTATTTGATAAGTTTTACAAACCATTCTATGTTTCCAAATAATTACTATACATGTAGAATTTTCATACTGTTCAGTAAAGAACCTGATTTTCGTCCTAATTCTCCTTGATGTTTGTAAAATATTTTTGAAAATGAAACTTAGTCTACTGTGTTTATTTTATCACACTTTTGACGGATTTGTATTTCGAATTATGGTTTTTGAGATATTGCTGTTTTCGTACTGCAGTGTTTATAATTCTAGATTTACAAAACTACTGCATCTTGATGTTTTCTGATTTTTGTTGACTAAACTATTTATATTTAAAAATTATGAAACTTTATATTCTGATGTTGCATATATAGGGTAATACCCCAGATTTTTTGTGGATTTAATTAATGAGTTTTCATGCTGTTTTCCTGACTATGAGTACAAACTTCTGATTTCTAACTAAACGTATTTTTTGGATTCAAACCTGTTTTGAGTTATGATGTTGTGAAATACTATATGAATTATATATATTTGCTGGATTCGGACGGGAGTCTATTTTTCAGATTCTTTGACAGATCCAGATTTGCATTTTTGTAGCAACGGGAATCCCAATTTTAGTGCAGAACTGTCTTGCTGTCCTGAACTAGAAATTTCGTTGTTCTATTCTTTTATGTTTTATCTTTGGTTTGTATATGTTTTTCTGTCACTTTGTTTTCTGCACATACATGCCTGTCTGATAATAATAACAAAATAACCAAGTCGGGGTTAAGAGAAAGATCTAGTAGTGAAAAATATAAAAATGTGTACTGAGAAGAGGGCCTGTGTTCCCTATTTGTAACGTGTTCATGACTACATGATACACGACTCTGTTTATCTGAACCCTGAATACATTAGTTCCCTATAGGAAGGTGTACTCAGAAGAGAACCCAAACGTTCTATCTGTCTGTCAGATCTGCATCTGATATCTGTTTGTCTGATTCCTGAGTACACGGCCCTATGGACTCCACTACGAAATTTAAATGAAACTGTTTGAATGTAGCAACCATGTAGTGAAAACTTGGGATGCATGAAGTGATACCTAGATAGTAATCACACAAGACTTATAAGAACATGACATCTGTTATCTGTTTATCTATTATTTGTTTATCTGATATCTGTTGTCAGATTATCTGTTATCTATCTGACTATCATCTGACACTATCATCTGTATATCTGTCTGCATACCACTTGACACTTGACACATGTTATCTGTATCCATTAGTATACCATGCTATCTGATTTGTTTTCCTAATTCATGTTAGATATTATAATTCTGTTAATATGCTTATTCCATGCTATGTTAGTTTCTGCTGTTGTTACATATTTGTTTATCCTTTTCCTGTAATTGTATCCTGCACTACAAGTGGCCCATAACTTGTATTGATGGGAGTTTATTTTCTTTTTCCTCTTCCTGCAATTTATTTAATTGCAGACCAGGATGATCTGCTGCCAGATGGAGTTGGTGATATGAGATTTTAGTGCAGAAGCTATTATTATTATTTCTGTTGCTTATTTTGAACAATTGTACTTGATTACTTGGATTATTTGTATTTGGGAAATGTGACCCAGGATAATTAACTTATTCAGATCTGATTTATTTGAGATTATTATATTTTGGTTTCAAGTGAATTTCTGTTGGTATATTTGATTCGATTATGCATATGTGACTGATTCTCTTGCTTCCGACTCTGATTATTTTTGTGAGATGTTGTAAAAATTCTGAACAGCTTATGAATGATGAAAATCATTCGCTGGGCTTAGTCACGTATCCGTATTCCATATTCTCTTTTGGGAAGCGAGGCATGACAAGGTTTTCAGTAGTATCAGAGCCCAGGTTTGGCTAATGTATTAGTTTAACTGATATATTAAACAAGCTTGGCTCGATATGGGATGCTGATAGAGTGGATGTGGTAGCCATCCAGCTGGTGGACCTGGCTCATATTTGGTGGAGGTCCGAGTCTGAAAGGCTTGAACGACCGATCACTTGGGCCACTTTCACTAGGGGCTTCTTGGAGAAGTTCTTCCCTAGCAGCACTAGAGTGGAGATGGAGCAATAGTTCCTGGCCCTAAAATAGGTTGTTCATTGATCTATTATTGAAATTGTGTTACATATTATCCGAGCAATATTGGAACATGAGACTTTCTTGAAATAGGGCTCCAGGTCTGTGGATGAGTATGTAACTGAATTTATAAGACTTAGTCGCTTCGTAGCCGTTCTTGTGGTAGACGAAGAGGACATGGCTCGTAGATACATATTGGGGCTTGAGCAAGAGATTAGGGTGCAGCTTGTCTCCCTTCGCTTGCGCACTTATGCAGAAGCTCTTGAGGCAGCTCGTGCTCAGGAACAGGCTCGTGGTGGGTTGGCTCTTTCTCAGCGGACTGTTCTGCACTCCTCTGTGGTTGCTAGGCCTTCTGGTGGGCCTATTCGGAGGCATGTTCCCGCTCATCCTGTCAGGGCAGCTCCGTACTTTTCTACTGGTTTCCCGAGGGGTGGTTTTCGCGACTTCTACCAGGTGTCTGGGCATGAGCGCAAGAACTATTTTCGCGCCAGCCGCCGATACTTTAGGTGTGGCGCTACTGACAATTCAGTTCGGGATTGTCCACAGCCACAGCAGCAGTTGGCTCTTCCAGTCAGGGGTTCCGTTCAGCAGGTTGCCCTAGCTCGTGGTCCAGTCAGACCACCGCTTCCTTCTCAGTGCCAGATTGTCGGTTAGAGGACCGCTTTTCCTAGGAGAGGTCAGACTTTCAACCTGACCGCTGTAGATGCGGAGTCAGCTGAAGGTGTTGTTGCAGGTATTTTGTTTTGTTGTTTTGTTATTTCTTTTTGCTTCATTTTTTTTTCTTGCTTTATTCTTTCATGTTATCCTTCTGCATTTTGTTTCTCTCACCCCTGTTCAACCATTCCTTATTCCCCTGTCTTTTGATTCTATTGTAGGTGTCGTCCTTGTTTGCTCTTTCCCTGCTCATGTTCTTTTTTATTCTGGGGCAACCCATTCTTTTGTCTCCTCACGATTTATGGCTCGCCATCAGTTGGATTGCAGTAGCATGTCAGAGGCTTGGAACATTGTGACAGGTGATGGAGTTGTCATTTGTTCCCGGGAGTGCAGGCAGTGTTCCGTGGTTATTATAGATGCAGATTTCAAGGCCAATCTGATTGTAATTGAAAATTCAGGATTCGACGTTATTCTCGGTATGGATTGGTTGTGTGAATCCCACACCATTATTGATTGCCGTGCCAAAAAAAATTTGTTCCGGATTCCAGATCACGCAGAGTTTAAGTTTCATGCCGGAGAGATGTCCCTTGGCCGAGCTGCAGTTGATCAGGAGGTTTGTGCGATAGAATTACATTCAGGCTGTGAGACTGCACCTCCAGTAGTTTGGGATTTCCTGGATTTTTTCCAGAGGAGTTTCCTGGCTTACCCCTTGATAGGGATGTGGAGTTCGGTATTGAAGTTCATTCGGGTACGACGCCTATATCGAAGAGTCCCTACATGATGGCACCGGTTGAATTAGCAGAGCTTAAGGTGCAGATCAGAAGTTGTTGGATTTGGGGTTCATCAGACCCAGTGTTTCGCCTTGGGGTGCTCCATTCATTTTGATCAATAAGAAGGATGGTAGTCGTCGACTGTATGTGGATTATCAGGAACTAAACAGTGTTACTATAAAGAACCGGTATCCGTTGCCCAGGATCGATGATTTGTTTGATCAGTTGAGTGGAGCTGCTGTTTTCTTGAAGTTGGATCTTCGTTCTGGGTATCATCAAGTCAAAGTGAAGGTGACAGATATACAGAAGACTGCATTCAGAACCAGATATGGGCACTATGAGTATCTTGTGATGCCGTTCGAAGTTAC
The DNA here is from genome assembly GCA_017893485.1 of Hemerocallis citrina. NCBI lineage: Eukaryota > Viridiplantae > Streptophyta > Magnoliopsida > Asparagales > Asphodelaceae > Hemerocallis > Hemerocallis citrina. The sequence goes on along the minus strand of CM030366.1, from coordinate 136,800,149 downwards.
GAACGCACCTGCTATATTCATGAGTCTTATGAACCGGGTCTTTTCTCAGTTCTTGGATAGATTTGTGGTGGTCTTCATTGATGAAATTTTGGTATACTCTTGGAATCGGGAAGATCATGCTGAGCATCTTAGAGTGGTTCTGCAGACTTTAAGAGAGAATCAACTCTATGGAAAACTCAGTAAGTGTGAGTTTTGGCTAGATAGGGTCTCTTTCTTGGGGCACATTATCTCGGGCGATGGTATTTCTGTGGATCCGGCCAAGGTTGAGGCTGCGAAGGATTGGTCTGTTCCCAATTCAGTTTCAGAGGTCAGGAGTTTTCTTGGTTTAGCTGCCTATTATCGGAAATTCATCCAAGATTTTTTGAAGATAGCAGGACCATTGACTAAGCTGACTAGGAAGAATCAGAAGTTTTGTTGGTCTGAGTCTTGGAGTGAAGCTTTTGCTGAGTTGAAGAGCAGATTGACGTCAGCGCCTGTGTTGACTATTCCAGATGGTTCAGGCAGATTTGGAATTCACTGTGATGCTTCTGGTTTGGTTCTTGGAGCAGTTCTCATGCATAAGGGCCGAGTCGTTGCTTATGCATAGAGGCAGTTGAGGCCGCATGAGAAGAACTATCCGACTCATGACTTGGAGTTAGCGACAGTGATCAATGCTTTGAAGCTGTGAAGACATTATCTACTTGGGGACCGAGTGGAGATCTTTACAGACCACAAAAGTCACAAGTACGTCTTCACCCAGAAGGAGTTAAACATGAGGCCAAGGTATTGGTTGGAACTTATGGTCGATTATGACATCAATTTGCAATACCATCCTGGTTAAGTAAACTTGGTGCCAGATGCTTTGAGCAGGAGACCGGCAGTTATGTTCCTAACTCAGCAGAAGGATTTGATTGAGTAGATGCGGAGGTTGGAGTTGGATGTTTTGTTGCCGAGTTCTGATCGGAGCTGTTTGGTGCTCCAGCTGCAGTCGTCTCTTGTTGATCAGATCAAAGAGGAGCGGGGTGGTGATGCGCAGTTGCAAGGTTTTCGAGCTGAGGTTGAGTCTGAGTCCAGAACGGACATTGTTATTCATGCTGATGGATCGCTTTGTTTTGGGTCCAGGTTGTGAGTCCCGAAGGGTGAAGTTCGTCAAAGGTTGCTTGAGAAAGCCCACCAGTCTTCGTATTCCATCCATCTTGCGGTACTAAGATGTATCGGGATTTGAAGCTTCATTTCTGGTGGCATGGTATGAAGAGGGCTGTAGCTCGGTTTGTATCTCAGTATTTGATCTGCCAGCAGGTTAAGACAGAGCATCAGAGAACTGCTGGAATTCTTCAACCGCTTCCCATTCCAGAGTGGAAGTGGGAACATATCACTATAAATTTTGTGACCGCTTTGCCGAGGATTCCTAAGGGTCATAATGCCATTTGGGTGATTGTCGACCGATTGACGAAGAGTGCTCACTTCATTCCCTTTCGTGTCGGCAGTCTACTGAGAGCCTAGCTGAGAAATACATACAAGAGAGTGCCAGACTTCATGAGATTCCAGTTAGCATTGTATCCGACAGGGATACAAGATTCAGATCTTAGTTCTGGGAGAGTCTTCAGAGTAGTTTGGGGAGTAAATTAAAGTACAGTACAACTTTTCATACCCAGAATGATGCACAGTTAGAGAGGACCATCCAGATTCTTGAGGACATGTTGAGATCATGTATGCTGCAGTTCGATGGATCATGGGAGGACCATTTGCATCTCATAGAGTTCTCGTACAATAACAGCTTTCAGGCTAGTCTTAAAGCTGCACCGTTCGAGGCACTTTATGGGCGGAAGTGCAGATCACCAGTGTGCTGGGATGACATTGGTGAGAGAAAGTTGTTGGATCCGGAGTTAATCACCAGGACAGTTGATGCGGTGGTTCAGATCAGGAAGCACTTGTAGGCAGCTTAAGATAGGTAGAGGCGATGGGCTGATGTCCATCGGAGAGCTTTGGAGTTAAAGGTTGGTGACCATGTTTTCCGTAAGGTATCACCTTGGTGCGGTGTCATTCGGTTTGGTGGTAGGGGCAAGCTTAGCCCTAGGTTTATTGGACCGGATGATATTGTAGAGCGAGTAGGCAAGGTGGCCTATCGTCTTGCATTGCCTCCAGTTTTATCAGGAGCGCACGATATTTTCCATGTCTCACAACTCACGGGATATATCCGAGATGAAAGCCACGTGGTCGACTATTCTGAGTTGACCGTTCGGCCGGATTTGACTTGTGAGATTCCGCTAGTTGCTATTGTGGATCGGCGGGAGAAAGTACCTAAGAACAAGGTCATCAAGCTGGTTCGTGTTGCTTGGAATCCTCACTCGCTCGGTGAGTCGACTTGGGAGATGGAGGAAGAGATTCAATAGAAGTTTCCTTGTTTTTTTTTTGAGTAGTTTTTGTTTTGTTCTTTCTTTTGTTTTTGAGGTTACTCTATGTATCTTCTTGTTTGAATTTCAAGGACGAAATTCTTCTTGTTAGGTGGGTAGGATTTGTAACCCCTGTTTCCCATTTTATGTATTTTTGAGTGTATCTTTCTTTTGAGTATTTCTTTCTTATTGTGTCTCTCTTGGACCATATATTGGATATATTTTCAATATATTCATTTTTATTATTTTGTCTTCTTTCATTTGTGTTCTTGATTCTATCGTCCGTCTTTTGTTCGTCTCTGTTTGATCAAGCCTTTATTTTTTATCCTCATTATTGTTATTATTCATGTCCTATTTTAATTTCTCTTTTTTCTGTTCTCGCCTCTTATTTGGATTATTTATTTTGTTATAAATCCCAAAAACCATATTCTATTGACTCCTAAACCCTTAACTAATCCTATACCCTAACTCAGTTTACCCAATTGAATTAATCCCCCAAACCCACTAGTTAATTACCTACACCTGCACCTATACTATTACCCATTACCCTAATCACCTAACTACCCTACTCTGTTTACACTAAGCCCAAACCCAAAACCCGATTGGCCCCTGTTCTTCACTTACGAAAATCCTAGCATATCCCCCAATATAAACCCATGCACTGCCTTGTTCACAATCCCCAAACAGCCACTCTCTCTCCTCTCAACCCTATCCCGAACCCACTGCACCCCCGACCTTACCACGATCTCTTGCATCCCTCCTCCAGTTCTCTTCCAACCCGTCGTACCTCCCCTAGCCGTCACACCCCTCCTACAGCAGTCGCAGCACCTTTCCCCGACGTGTTGCCGTAGCATCGCGTCTCCCCATCTCCCGGTGCTCCCCCTCCGACAGCAAGATAGCAGCCCCGCTGCCATTGCCGTTGTCTCTCTCCCTCGCTTATGTGCGAGTGTTGCTTTGGTTCGTTGCGATCGTGAGTTTGGTTCGTGATTCCTTGTTCGTTCGTTGAGTTCGTATCCTTGAATCCGTTCCCGTTATTCTTGCTCATCTTCGTTTTCGTCGTCGGTTAATCCAAGTAACTTGTATTCCTTTCTTTGTATAATACAAGTACTTAATACCGCATGTAGTGTAGTCGGATTCTAGAGACAATTCATGTGTGAATCCTCTGTTATATATTATCTCTATTGTGTTGATTTGACCATAGTTGCCTCACGACATACATGACATGAAACAACTAGGAATGACCACTTTTTGGATGTATATATGCATGCTATTTTGTGATATCGTGTGCTTGATATGTTATTCGTGCTATATTTATTGTGGACTTGCAAAATACCCTATATCATGTTGTTTGGACATCTAGTACACTATATTTAATGTTTGGGTTGATTTGGAAGAGTTTTACATGAACTAGATGATTTTATGTTTGAAGAATAATTCTCTATATTTTGTTACCTTGCTTTTGATTAGTATTTTAGATCCTATTAAGGCCAGTATATGAATTTTATTTGTGAACATGAACTGTAGAGAATTCTGTCTATTTTCCAATCCTTTTGATGGATCTCGGTTTCGTTTTACGAGTTGTGAGTTATGTCTATTTTACTACAGAGGTGTAAAGAGATTTCCAGATTTTGTTTTCTATGGATTCTGAAGAGTAATCTATTTTTATCATAATTTTAAAAGTATTATTTTGATCCAATAATTTGCACAATACAACTAGACTTGATTAGGATTAATCCTGAATTTTTGTGGATTTATTTGATGAGTTTTACAAACTGTTCTATGTTTCCAAACAATTACTATACATGCAGAATTTTCATACTGTTCAGTAAAGAACCTGATTTTCGTCCTAATTCTACTTGATGTTTGTAAAATGTTTGTGAATATGAAAGTTCGCCTACTGTATCTATTTTATCACCCTTTTTACGGATTTGGATTTCGAATTATAGTTTGTGAGATATTGCTGTTTTCGTACTGCAATGTTTATAATTTCAGATTTACAAAACTACTGCATCTTGATGTTTTCTAATTTTTGTTGACTAAACTATTTATATTTAAAAATTATGAAAATTTATATTCTGATGTTGCACATATAGGGGAATACCCCAGATTTTTCGTGGATTTAATTAATGAGTTTTCATGCTGTTTTCTTGACTTTGAGTACAAACTTCTGATTTCTGACTGAACGTATTTTCTGAATTCAAACCTATTTTGAGTTATGATGTTGTGAAATAATATATGAATTATATATATCTTTTGGATTCGGCCGGGAGTCTATTTTTCAGATTCTTTGACGGATCAAGATTTGCATTTTTATAGCAACGGGAATCCCAGTTTTAGTACAGTACTGTCTTGCTATCCTGAACTAGATTTTCGTTGTTCTATTCTTTTATGTGTTATCTTTGGTCTATGTATGTTTGTCTGTCACCCTAAACCTGTTAATTTTTTATATCATGCTATTCTCACTTTGTTTTCTACACATACATACCTGTCTGATAATAATAACAAAATAACCAAGCCGTGGTTAAGGGAAAGATCTAGTAGTGAAAAATATAGAAATGTGTACTGAGAAGAGGGCCTGTGTTCCCTATCGGTTACGTGTTCATGACTACATGATACATGACTCTGTTTATCTAAAACCTGACTACATTACTTCCCTATAGGAAGGTGTACTCAGAAGAGAACCCATAGGTTCTATCTATCTGTCTGATCTACATCTTATATCGGTTTGTCTCATCCCTGAGTACACCGCCCTATGGACTCCACTACGAAATCTAAACGAACCTGTTTGAATGTAGCAGCCATGTAGTAAAAACCTGGGATGCATGAAGTGATACCTAGATAGTAATCACACGAGACTTATAAGAACATGACATCTGTTATCTGTTTATCTGTTATCTGTTTATCTGTTATCTGTTTATCTGATATATGTTATCTGATTATCTGTTATCTATCTGACTATCATCTGACACTATCATCTGCATATCTGTTTGCATACCACTTGACACTTGACACTATCATCTGCATATCTATTTGCATACCACTTGACACTTGACACTATCATCTGCGTATCTGCTAGTATACGATGCTATCTTTATCTGTTAGTATACCATGCTATCTGGTTTGTTTTCCTGATTCATGTTAGATATTATACTTCTGTTAATTTGCTTATTCCATGCTATGTTAGTTTCTGCTGTTGTTACATATTTGTTCACCCTTTTCCTGTACATGTATCCTGCACTACAAGTGGTCCGTAACTTGTATTGACGGGAGTTTGTTTCTTTTTCCTCTTCCTGCAATTTATTTAATTGCAGGCCAAGATTATCAGCTGCCAGATGGAGTTGGTGATATGAGATATTAGTGCTGGAGTTTTTATTATTATTTCTATTGCTTATTTTGAACAATTGTACTTGAATACATGGATTATTTGTATTTGGGCAATGTGACCCAGGATAATTAACTTATTCAGATCTGATTTATTTGAGATTATTATATTTTGGTTTCAAGTAAATTTCTGTTGGTATATTTAACGTGATTATGCATATGTGGTTGATTCTCTTGCTTCCGACTCTGATTATTTCTGTGAGATATTGTAAATATTCTGAACAGCTTATGGATGATGAAAATCATTCGCTGGATTTAGTCACGTATCGTATTCCGTATTTTCTTTTGGGAAGCGGGTCATGACATAGAAAGACCACTCAAGTTATTTTGTGATAATAAGTTAGCAGTGATGTATTCCAACAACAACAGGAGCTCAACAAAGTCGAAGCATATTGACATAAAGTTCCTAGTTGTGAAAAAAAGAGTGCATAGTGGACAAATATCCATATAGCAGATTGGGACAAACTCCATGATAGCGGATCCGCTCATAAAGGAATTACCACCCAAGGTCTTTCATAAGCACACTGCTCATATGAGTGTTGTATTGCTTGAGGATATCATGATTTAGTGGGAGTTTGTATTTTATTTGCTTTATGTTTGTCTGAGACATTTATACATTTGGTTATTTTCTTATCAGAAATAAAGTATTCAGTTTTCTCACTCTTTTGTCATGTTTTGATTCTGACCTCACTTAAGTTTTAAGAGGACCAGTTGGAAATAGGCATGTATGTAGATCACATTGCATGAAATGTAACGAAAATATGTGACCATTGATGAATTTAGTTATGATAAATGTAACGAAAATTGTTTTGATCCTATATTTGCATGATTAATGGACGAGATTGTTTGGTTATGCTTTTGGTTATGATAACAAAATTTTGAGCTCATAAAGTATGTACATTTATAAGGTATAACATTGTCACGCCCCACTTCCCAAAACTACAGAATGCAAGTACGTGACATGGCCCAGCGAATGACTTGCGTCATCCATGAGCAGCTATCGATCTAACTCAACAATATGAAATGAAGTAATACAACCACGCATGTACTAGAAAAAGTAATCACATGAATAACAATACATAGAATTTAAGCATAAAATAATCAACATAATAACAATCCAATATCTGGAATCAATAATAACAATATTTGGGTCAAAAGCCCACAAATACATGAATTAACAACATTGTTCAATTATTAAAGATTTCAAAATGAAATAATAATTATTTAAGCGGCGCAGCAAAACAATTCCTTCACCATTGTTGCTCTCCTAGTTCGTCAGGCAAATCTACTTGATTACCTGTAAGCTGTTCATCTAAAAGAGAGGAAAATATGTTCTTGGATCAAGTCGTGGATGGCAAGTAGAGAAACAGAGAAACAATGACAATAACGGTATAACGATGAATTCAATGAATGATGAAATCAATAGTATTGAACAGTGACAAGGTGATAATAGTACAATGTGCAATAACGATGATTTATAACCATAACAATAAACAATAACAATAATGGTAAACAATAATGATAACACTGTTCAATGACGATGACAAAATGCAATGACAAAGCGATGAAGTCTTAAGTCTATTATTCATTTTAATCCTAACTTATGCACGTACTACTACATCCCATACTACAGGTTCGATGCATACAATCAATTTCGTTTAGACTAAGGTGGTAGATTCTATAGGTCATGTACTCACACGATAACAATAGCAAATTCTTGCACAATAACGATAGCAATAGTCGGCACGATAATCCTAAAACAATACACGATGAATTGGGATACTGTGGTCATTAATCCAACAATAAATCGATAGCACTAGCCAACACAATATTTTGGGAACAAAGCCCACAATTCCGAGTACAGTCACTATATTAACAACTACCCTGGTCAACCCTTAACCCCGCCTTGATTAACATTCTTTATTCAATTAACATACAATACTAATAGGAAATAATGGAGACAGATATATCAAAGGGGAAATGATAAGGTGATTAATAAGGGATAGTAGAATGATGAGAACATAACCCTACGATCATGCAATGTAATCTATACAATTAAATACACTAAATTCAATATTATAGATTCAATTATATATAATTAAACATAGAAACCCAATTCTGGACAGCAATAGGTTGTTTTACCAAAATCAGAATTCTTGTTCAGGATAGCAAATGTGGATCCGTCAGAAGATCTAGAAACTAGACTCCTAGCCGTTTCCAATGCATATAAATAAGATACATAAAATTTGTAGCATCAGGTGTCAAAACAGCAAACTACGCAGGATTTGTGTTCAGCCAGAACTTGTAAAATTGTGTTTATACAATTGAAACAGGTCTGAAATTTCATTAATTAATTCCAGAAAAATTAGGGAATATTCTCTAGTGTGTCTAGTATCAGCATGCAAAATTTCAAGTCATTATCTTACAGGTAGCATAGTTAAATTAATTGTAAATCAGTGTGTTGCAGTAGTTTTTAGAATATAGAATTCTACGACACAGCAGCAGTAAAACTGCGATATCTCACAAACCATAACTCGGAATTCAATTCCTTCAAAAGGATAGTAAACTAGACATCTGAGGCTACATCTCATATTGAGGAAGTTATTGATTTTGGTGACATTATCTAGGCCGAAACATCATGGTAATGTTCAGGTTGGCGATAAATTTCAGGGTTTCAACATGTTCTTCATGAATCAAATGATTAAAATATTATGAATAATGAGTTAGGGGTTAACAATTATAAATTGCAGCAAGTTACGTCTATGTGAATACGGTATTAAGATGTATAATGTCCATAGTCTTATTACTCACAATCAACTAGCACACCAACATCAATCATATAAACAATCAATACTAGTATACAATCTACAATTGTTGTGTGATGTCATGACATGAAATACAATAATAATTCCTATTCCTATATTCAATAATTAACTACATGTATGCATGCAAGATCTCTATACATTGGAGGCAAAAGATGGCACGAAGTCAAGACTACTACTTAGATTCGCTCGTGTAAATCCATAGTATCCCAACGATAAATAATAATAACAATATACGATAACAAATAGGGATCTACTTGCGAGATTCAATGAACAATTTCGAATACGATTCAATATAATTCAAAGTGAGATGACTTGGCTTTAGGACGACGTTAGATTAATCTGAATATGCGAAGAATAACAGGATCGAAATCCCGGTGACACGACAACAAGCAACGATCACGATGATCACGATCGGGCACTAATCTTGATGGGGATCAAGATTGGATGGTAGGACGGCTGAGATTGAAGATCAAGATCAAGATGATGATCACGATCGCGATGATCAAAAGAGATCCGACAGTCAAGATCAAGATCCTGATGATGATGATGATGGTGATGGTGATCAATGCAAATCCAACGGCCAAGATCAACGAATCAAGAAGTGATCAAGATGAAGATCAAGCGAACGGCTCAAATCTGATCAGATGATGAAGATGATATGATTATCAAGATCTTGATGATGATCAAGATCCAATTGGATGGCCGAGGTTCAACATGATCAAAACTCCATGATCACACAGCAACCCATTAAGAAGAATAACCGGGAGGGAATGTAGGCACTGCGGTGGAAGGCGACGGTGGCCAGTGGCAACGGCAGCATGACGACTCCGCTGATGCCGTTGCTGCTGTGGGGTTACGTCGCAATGGGGAGAGGCAGGGCAGAGCAGTTGGCTAGCGTCGCTCGGGAGGAGCACAGGGAGACATGGGCTGGACTGCTGGCTGTCGACGCTGGCGGAGGGCTGACACAGCACGGAGGTTGTTATGGTGGAGAGGAGTTGCGACAGGGAGCAGGGCGATGCAGGGAGGCGCCGACGCTGTCGCTACTGCAGTCACGGAGGCATTGCGGCTGACGTTGCGACGACAGGAAGGAGGGGACACCGGGGGCTAGCGTCGCAAGGAGGAGAATAGGAGACGGGGACCAGGGCGTCGAGGAGGGGTGACAGTCGAGAAGGGCGGTGCAGGGGGGTAAGGTGACGAGATGAGGGGAAGCACAGGGGGAAGCTGATAGGCAGGTGTAGGGATGAAGAGGGTCGACTGCACAGGCAGGAGAGGAGTCTAGGGGCGGCTAGGGTATGAAAGGTGATAGGGTTGAGGGATATAACATGGGATATAAATATGAGGAGTTAGGGTTAAGGTGCAGATGGTAACGGGGTGGGGGTGCAAACGGGTAGGGGATCTAATAGGGTAATATGGTAGGGGTTTACATGGGTTATTGGGTAGTTGGCTTATAGGGTATATCCAATAGGGGGAAAATAGGGTTAAAATCCATTAAGGAAAAAATAGAGTAACCAATAAAAATATAATTTATAATAAAATGTAATTTGAATCACAATATAAAATTTATTTGAAATACTACAAATACAATTAACAATATAAATAGATTTTTTACTTTATCAATCAAGGGTAATAATAATAATAACAATAATCAAAATAATCAAAATAATAATAATAAAATAAGGATAACAGTAATAATAATAATACTGATAACAATAATAATAATAACAACATAAATAAGGTTTGTATTACAATATGAAAATCATAGTGAATAGTTACAAATAAAATTATTGATTAAAAATAGTCTTTAATAGGAGATCCGACAATACATTTTAAGAAATATATTTTCGGATTTTTTATTTTTGCAATAAATAAATAAATAAATATATATTTATTTTTGTAATAAATAAATAAATAAATAAATAAATAAATAAATAAATAAATAAATAAATAAATATATAAATATATAAATATATATATATATATATATATATATATATATATATATATATATATATATATATATATATATATATATATATATATATATATATATATATATATATAGGAAGCCCTTCGGATGAGAACTAATTTTGGTGAGAACTCCATGAGAACTTACGAAGTAGACCCCCCATGAAAAATCCGAACCGACCATCTCGTTCTAAATGCCTTAGATAGCATAACATAAAGAATTCAAATAATTTGAAGTTCGTTTGCTCATCCATCAAATGGAGTATAATTTTCAGCCATACATTTTTGCGATGATGTAAATCTTGGGAAAATGAACTTCAAATTACGTGATTTCTTTATGTTATGCTATCTAAGGCGTGTAGAGCGAGATGGCCGGTTCAGATTTTTCATGGGGGGTATACTCCTTGAGTTCTCACGGAGTTCTCACCAAATTAGTTCTCAACCGAAGGGCCACCTATATATATATATATATATATATATATATATATATATATATATATATATATATATATATAGGGGTCGGTTCGGGTGAGAACCAACCCTGGGGTGAGAACCTAAGGGCCTATCCCAGCCATTCATCTGTGTAATCTTAACGGTCAAAATTTTTTAAAATTAAACAATAAGATTAATTAATTTTTGCATTAAGATGTCAATCCCTTTAATTAAGGGATGGGGACCGCGTAATAAAAGGAATAATTATAAATTGCCTTTTTTTTGTGTGCGACCGTTAAGGCAAATTTGGTCAAACTGGAGAGAGAAATAATTTATTCCCGTAAAATATTGGAGAAGATTTTGTTTCCCAAATTAATAGCAACTGCAGAATCATTCACCATTTCGTTCCTTACAGTTACTGTTTATTACAGTTGCTATTTATAATTATTACAGTTGCTATTTAAGTGGTCAGGTATTGCTTTATAATTATTTCAGTTGCTATTTATAATTATTACAGTTGCTATTTATAATTATTACAGTTGCTATTCGAGAAGATTTTGTATCCCAAATTAATAGCAACTGCAGAATCATCACCAATTCGTTCCTTCACCAATTCGTTCACTATATAGCAACTGACTGTATTGTAAGTAGATAAAACTAGTGCATATTTTAGCAGGAATATATATATATATATATATAGATTGTTTGTTTATCAATTTGCAAACTTATGTTGTACATGCTGTCAGTTTCCATATAGCAACTGAATGTTTTTTGAATAGCAACTAACTGCATTGTACGTAGCAACAAAAATTTCATATTTAGCAACATTGTACGTAGCAACAAATGTTGTTCATCCTGATGAAGATTGTGGTTCGGCTGAAAATAAAATAAAAAAGGCAATATATGTTGCCTAATAATCTGTGATCTACATTCCTTTTAAATAAAATAAAAAAGGCAATATATGTTGCCTAATAATCTGTGATCTTTCATTCCTTTTATTACGCGGTCCCCATCCCTTAATTAAAGGGATTGACATCTTAATGCAAAAATTAATTAATCTTATTGTTTAATTTTAAAAAATCTTGACCGTTGAGATTACACAGATCAATGGCTGGGATAGGCCCTTAGGTTCTCACCCCAGGACATGGTTCTCACCCGAACCTTCTCCTATATATATATATATATATATATATATATATATATATATATATATATATATATGTATGTATATATATATATATTTATTTATTTATTTTATTATTTATTACAAAAATAAAAAATCCGAAAATATACAGAAAATACGTGTTTGGGAAAACAGGGGTTACAAACATATGTGGCCCAAGTGGGAGATTGTTGGAAAATAATTGTAACCTCTGTTTTCCCAAAAATGTATTTTTTTTATATTTTCTGTATTTAAAATTTTCGCAAATAATTTTCCTTCGGTTTTCAAATTCTTTTGTCAAAATGTATTTTTTTGGATCTTCTATTTTAAAATCTGTTTTCGATCAATAAATTTATTTGCAACTATTTTCTATGATTTTTATATTATAATAAAAATTCTTATTTTGTTACTATTACTCTTATTAGTATTATTGTTAATATTGTTAATGTTGACTAGTTATTAAAAATCCATTTCATCTAGTAATTGTATAAATTATATTTTGTAATGAAAATTACATTTTATTAGAGACAATATTTTTAATTGTTATTTTATTGAATTTATATACCCATTTTTTCTTATTGGATTTTTCTTAAACCCATTTATAAAATAACTCAAAACCCATTTATTTTAAAATCCTATATATTTTTATCCTTTATCTAACTACCTTCCTAATATAAAATCCTACCATTAATTATCCTACTTTCCTTATACATCAGCCATTACCTATTATAACCTACTACTAACCCACCATCAGATTAATCCCCCCACCCCCCTTAATCCCATTACCTATTACTACACCCATTACCTTCCTAAACTACATCCATCCGTGAGTTGCATCCCCCTACACCCGGTTTACTACCTAAGCAAACCGACCCACTTCCTTTTCCTTCCCCTGTAGCCGCCAAGGCGCACCCTCCTAGGGATGGCAACTGGGCCGGGTCAAGCGGCAACCCACCCGCGACCCGGCCCGCGAACCTGGCCCGGTTAAGAAGTTGGTGGGTTCGGGTCGAACCCGTGTACAGTAACAGGTCGACCCGGGTCGAAGAAAACGCGAATCCAACCCGCCTAACCCGGCCTGCGAACCCGTTAAAAACGCTCCAACCCGCCTCCATCCCGCGGGTTACGACCAGTTGGACCCGTACGGGTCGAACAATCCGTTGGACTTGGACAGAGCCGTTGTTAACGGCTCTTTAGCCGTTTTTTTGGCTTTTTTTTTTTTTTGGTTTTTTTCACATTTTGACCCTATAAATACCCCCAAAAATTTCCTTAAAAAATCACACCTTATCTCTTACTCTCTCTACTATTATACATCATTTCTAAAGAATTTTTCAACAATTGTAGTATTCAACAAGCAAGTCTACAACGAGGCATATACACGATCAATTTTCGATCGTATCGAAATCAAAATTCAACGTCTTCAACTCTCTTCAACCCTCGTCAAATCTCCTTCAAGCTGTAACACCCCGAATTTCAAATAAGGACAAACTCGAGATTTCACAGGATCTTTACTTCACTTCGTACAATTTTACAAGGAAATTTAAAACTTTTGATTCACAATACATCAGAGTTCAATTACAACTCGGTTTTGCACAGCGGAAGAATAAAATTTACAATAAAACATTTACAACATCTTTAAAATAAAACAGCATCAGCATATCCACTTTATAGCTCCATGAATAGTCCTTTACCTGCATATCAGTCTGTGGGCACGTCAGTTATTTACAACTGACAAAATGTTATACACGGCTATCCTCTCTATGCCGGGAATAGTATAACGATCTCATACTTTAACAAATCACAAAAAAAGATTGAATGAACAAGTAAAGTGTCAAGAGTGATTATTCTAAATATAAGTGTATGTCATGCCTTAATGCCTAATGCACACACAATTCTACACTAGGATGACACTAATGCACACTTGTTCGGATTCTATGCATCCCATACTACATAGGTCCGAGGGCAAGCGCCTACGTACTCCACAATACAGGGCTCGATCCCTCGCCATGAAAACTACCCGGTAGCAAAACAAAGTTCAGACTATTCCACGAATGTGAATCCCAGCCTTGGAGTCCACCGCCAGCTGTTATAACAGATTCCACATCGTACGAACCGTCCCGTATGTGACCCTCTAGCCCAGTATATATATATATATACATTGGAGACGGTAAACACAAAAATCCATCCGTCCGACTACTCAAGATCCCGGAGTCCACCGCTGACCCGTCCTCATAGTCCCGGACTAAAATATAATAATCCGTCTCCCACAGGGCAACCTCAGTCCACCAACCGGGTCTATAGTCTTGGAGTCCACCAACAACTATATAGAGCACCCCACTTACGTTTCCCTAAGTTTACTACATCTTCACTTATGTGCCTAAATTTTCCTAAGTTCAAGACATGAATAATTTCCATTCAAAGAATTAGTTTTTCCTCCTACCGGTCTTAATCAACAAATACGAGATGGCTCCTTAGCCATATCTCCAAATCATTTCTCAATTCTTTTCTTTCAATAATGCCGGTACCGAGGTCTTACTAACTCAATGTCATAAGCTTTCATGTACAAGAAGCATGGGTACATATACCCTTTAATAATCATGTCTTAACTTATTATATTCATGTCTCTAACTTATCCATACTTTAATCAATGTCTCATCTTTGCATCACTCATGATTCATTCGTTCACAATCTTTGAAAACAATAATTCTTTTCATGACATAAATCCATCACTTTAAGTCTCTTTAGCAACTTAAGCACATATAATATATCTCAACCACATTAACCTTTCTTAAACAAAATTTAGAGTATAACCTTTTCAAAAGAAAAATCATTTCACACAACGATAAATCTCATACTCTTTAATAATTAAAATCTTAAGTCAGAAATTCATTATCCAATTTGAGCATGTATACTAATCAAGTATTCAATTTAAAAGAAATAATCTCCTTGAGACAATTTATTCTCATACCAACACTTTACTTTTCTTCTAAAAATCTAAATTATGCTCTTAATTAATCTCTACTTCTCTACTATTATAATGGGAGAAGGCCTTAATGTATTTTGTCCTCAACCCAAATAATTACCGAGCTGATCCACTTTCGAAATTATTTACCAAACTGGTCCACTTTTGAAATTATTTACCAAACTGGTCCACTTTCGAAAATATTTACCCGACTGACCCATAACAGTTTTTTTTTTCTTTTTACCTAAAAATCGTTTATCCAAAGATCCAACACTTTATGATATTGAAATAAACTTTCTCTTGACTGAGATAAATTTTAAAAACAGTAGCAAATCTCATTTCAAACTCTTTTTAAAATATGTATTTCTATTTTTAAATAATTCCCCTTCTCATTCTAGATATAGATTTTGCATTTTTCTCAAAAAAACTTGATTTCTAGGAGTTTTATTCATGAAGACTAGTTTATGTCCACCATCAAACTAATTGAATTTTGGTAATAAAGATAAACATGTCTCTTAATCATCAAGGATAATTCTTTTATGAAGAATTATATTTTTACATAACAACATGCAATAGTAGACATATTTTGTAGTAATAATCTAATTCATCTTTCTTTCTTTCTTCATTTGACTCATCATGGTATCAAGCATAATTTTAGTATAACAATATTACACATGAATCGTATATTCAACACATACAAATTTCCTAAGCATATTAACATGATTCTTTGTATTAATTTATGTTGTCAAAATTCTTCTTTCTCCTTAATATGGTGACAATTGGTTACTTAATCACAACAAGATTTCTTCATTCATGGTAGACTATATTAACATGGATTTTGTTTACAAACATCATATCATGTTCAATCTACACTACACATTTATAAATTTTAAGCATGCATTCTCTACATTAGAAAGTAAGAAATCACCCACTAACACAATGTTAATCTATTTGTCAACATAGCATGATTCACTATTAATCTCACCACAATCATAGTATAGTTATTCTATTTTATCAACTCAAAACTACTCATTCATTTTATTTTTATTTTTTTTTTATTTGCATGTACGTTCTAAAAAAAATTTAGAAAGTAGGAGACACCCACCTTATTGAAGCTTGACTAATGAAGGGAAGAGCACCACTTCTAGATCCAATGATTCCTAGCTCCTAGTAAGGCTTCTCCTCCTAGCAATAGCTCCAAGCAAGAGATCCTCCAAGCACAATAACTCTTTTTTTTTTTTTTTTACACTCTTTTCTTTCTCTCTTTTTTTTTCTCTTGTTTATTTTATTTTTGGTGTGAAAAAGAATGAGAGATGGGTTGCTATTTATAGGACAATGCTAGGGACTATATTGCAAAATCTCCCACCTAATAACTTCTCATTTTAATTCTCTTTTTAATTCTCACCTCTTCATATTTTTAACTCCTAAAACTCCCAACCTCTCATCTCCCCACTCTCCATGAACTTAACCACTCCATTAATCTCCTCCCCTAGCCCACAAAATGGTCCAAATACATTTGTGTGTGCATGCATACATGCACAAACAAATATGAACACATTTCTATAACTCAAAAATGTGTACTAATATTGTAACTTGTCATGTATAACTTAATTTGTGATTTTAATAATGGGCTTGCTACATGGGCTCATTTCTAATTAATTTATTTAATTATCTAGTGGGCTTGCTACATGGGCTCATTACTAATTAATTTATTTAATTATCTAGTTGGCTCCTCTCCTAATGGGCTATATTTTAGTTTATAGGTCCATGGATCAAAAGAAAGGCTAAATAAAACTAATGCATGCTAAAAATTTGTAATTGAGAATAACAAATGAGAATAAAATTTGCACGTGCATCATACGTGCAAAAAAAATTGAAAAATGCATTTTAATCAAAATAGGGGGAAAATAAATTTCAGTTTTATAAAATAGATTTAAATACATAAAAATAAATAATTTAAACCTATAGAAAATATTGTACGTAGTGGTGGAAACACGTGCATCAAAACACGTAAAAAGCACGTAAATTCTAGGAATTGAAATATTATATTTTAGTTGACTGAAATCAATACGGAAAATGTATAAATAGTATGAATCCAAAATATGTAGTGAAATTCATTACAAAATATACGTGCGTAACACTCAGGGGCAAAATTGTAATTTTCAATTTTGCGGGGTGTTACACAAGCTCTCCTCAACTCTTCAATTGCGGAATCGGCAAAGTGCTTCTTTCTAGTTCTATTCTATTTTTATTTTCACGGTTTTTTTTTACATACGCGTATTCCACGGTGAACGGTATCAAAATTTCATACCTCTCTCGTTATATTTTTTTTTTGCGTTGTAGTTCAAATTATTGTTGGTTTTTTGATCTTCTCTATCTCAACCCTCTTGTTTTTTAGATTTTTTTTTATAATTCACCGTTCTCACATTGTATATATATATTTTTTTACATACTTTAGCACATTACTACATTATGTCTAGATTACGCGGTAGCGGTCGTAGCGGACAAGATTCCTCCTCCTCTTCCCGTAGACCACCAATTGTCCCAACTAGTGAGCCCGCCCAAGAATACCATGATTCTCCTACCCAACAATGGAATACACACGACGAGGTTGTAGGTGACATACAATTGGAAGAAGAAGAAGAAGAACAACAACCAACCGAAACCACAGAACCCCGTAGTAGTAGGAAAAGTAGAGGAGAAACTAGTGATTGGCATAAGTTTTATGATTATATCCCGGACGAACATGCTCCGGGTATAGGTTTGAAAGTTTATAAAACATGTGGTAAAACATACAAATTCAAGAGGGGTGACGGTACCGGTACAATTAGTAGGCACATCCAACATAACCATAAAGACCTTCTTGCTGAACTACAAGGCCAACAAAAAATCAATCCTAGGATCGGTCTAGTTGATAGCCACCCTTATGATCCCGATCTTGTTCGTCGGGAAATGGCTCAATTAGTCATTAAGGAAGAGTTACCATCTTCCTATCCCGAGAGTAGGGACTTGGAAAATTTTAATCAAACGGCCTTGAACTCTCATTTTAGAAGAATTCCGAGAAATACTTGCAAATCGGATTGTTTTAAAATATACATCGAAATGAAGGATGCTTTGATTGCAATTTTATGGAGTTTAACTTGTAGGTTTAGTTTAACTTCGGATTGTTGGACGAGTGTCAACAATATTCCAACGATGGGAATAACCTGTCATTGGATCGACAATGATTGGATTCTTCAAAAAAGAATCATATCACTTGCAGTGTTGCCGTATCCCCATAGTGGCGCTGAAATAGCAAATCGTATTATAGAAATTTGTGATGTTTTTCATATTTGCGATAAAATTATGTGTATTAGTTTTGATAATGCATCTAACAATAATGTAGCAATTACTACTTTAAAATCCATATTAAATCCTCCCCATCTTTCTCTAACCCTATTTTTTTATACACTATATATATATGCTTTTGTTTACTTGTTCCACCCAAAAAAAAACTGCATATTCTTTTTTTTCCAACCATTGCACCCTATTTTCGTGCTTCATCTCTCCCGCTTCCTCTTCATCCGCCGTCGCGCACTCTCTCTCTTGGGATTTTTATTGCGCGTGCTTGAGTGCGCGTGTGGATCGTTCGTGAGTCCGTGGATTTTCGTTCATGAAAATTGCTTCCACTTTTGATTTGCGTCGTTCTTCATCTCCAAATTAAGGCAAGTAACTTGTACATAATTTCATTAGGTTGATACAAGTCAAAAAGTTCACATATAGAGTAGTCGGGTCTAGAGATGGCCAAAAATTGTATTTTTATTTGTGGGTTTTGTCTCTATTGTGTAAATCAGGCCATAGATGACTTATGACATAAGAATTGATAGGTTTATGCCCTAGGTTTTCCCCAAACTTAATTTTATTCGTGTATGTGACATATTGCATGCTATGTGTTTTATTGATTGCCCATGTGAGAATTATTAGGTTTTGACATGTTAGAATCCCTAAAATATGATAATTAGATGTTTGGTAGGCTGTGTTTCAATTTTGGTTAAGTTTGGATCAAATTTGTGGAAGTTATAATGTTTTGAAGTACAGATGTGAAATCTGGAATTTGCAATCTGTTCTGTGTTGCTTGCTGTTTTCACCCAGGCTAAGGTCCGAATCTCAACTTGGAAATTAAAATTGAAATCTAGATAATTTAGTCTATTTTCAAACCTCACTGGTTTTACTTGATTTGGAGTTTGTATGACTGAGATATGATAATTTTGGTACAGGCGTGTCGGTAGTTTTCAGATTCAGTTTTGTGTAAATTTTACTAACAATTTATTTTCAAGAACTAGGCTATACATAATATCTTGGTATAATATTTTGCTCAGTGTTTCCCCATGATACTAGGGACTTTCCAGATTTTTTTTTGTATTTTAAAGATGAGTTTTGTGTAGTGTTTCATGTTCTTTTCTAAATTCACCTTGTGCTGTAATTTGCGTGCTGTTCTATATTGAATGCAGTTTTCACCCTAATTACTTATGTTTTATGAAAATTATTTGTGAGATATAAAAGTTGGAAAATCTATCTATTTTCACGTCGTTTTGGTGGAATTGGATTTCGATTCACTGATTGCGAGATATCCTAGTTTTCGTACAGCAGTGTTGAGAATTCCAAATTCGTCAAACTATATTTTTGTGTTGCTTCTTATTTTTGATGGCTGATCTATACCTACTGGAATATTATGAAACTTGTTATTTTGAGTCTATACCTATAGTGGATTACCCCAGTTTTTTCGTGAAATTATTTGATATGTTTTCATGCTGTTTTTATGCTTTTGAAGTTGTTCCCCTGTTTTCTGGCTGAACATAAAATCTATATTCAAATCAGTTTTGAGTTGAGATGTTGTGAACTAGTATATGACTTTATCATACTCGTTGGATGCGTGTGGATGTCTAGTTTCCAGATCCTTCAACGGATCTTGATTTGCATGTCTGTAGCTCTTAGAATCTCTGTTTTAGTACTGATTGGTCTTGCTATCCTGATTATGAACATAGACTATTTTGCTCGTATATGTGAAGGTATATTATCCATGCATGCTGATTTGATTCCCTGAGCCTAAACCTGATTATACCATGTTAGTTTGATATTATTTCGCACACTCTCATGTGTAACGCCCCGCCCCAATACTCAGACAATTTTAATATTTTTAGAAGACAAATTACATACTATGTAGTACAACTGCCCACCACAGGCTGCCTCTGAAAAGGTGGTTAACCAATTAGGTGACTCTTGATCATAGGCAATTATATTTATACTCAAACTATTTTTTTGCACTTCCCATGTAGGACTATATTTCTCAAATCCTTCTCAACCAATCCGGCCCAATCCGGCCCAACTATACAGTAGCAGTCGACTGCTAAATGGACCAGTCGACTGTTCGCTGCAAATACGGGGTATTACATACACCCCACCTTAGAAATTAGCATCCTCGCTGAGTACAGGGCACACATCTAGTGTAGGATCCGCCCTTTCTAGCCGATGTAGTATAGTCCTCGATCCCGGAGATCAATCACTCTCAACACCGCAGATCGGATACCCGGCTATCAATCACTACCTGTGACTCTCAATACCGCAGAATATACCCGACCCCGGAGATCAATGACTCTCAGCACCGCAGATCATACTGACCTCTACTACACCCGGTGTCGAAAGTCGGCTCTGATACCATTTGTAATGCCCCGCCCCAATACTCAGACAATTTTAATATTTTTAGAAGACAAATTAGATACTATGTAGTACAACTGCCCACCACAGGCTGTCTCTCAAAAGGTGGTTAACCAATTAGGTGACTCTTGATCATAGGCAATTATATTTATACTCAAACTATTTTTGTGCACTTCCCATGTGGGACTATATTTCTCAAATCCTTCTCAACCAATCCGGCCCAACTATACAGTAGCAGTCGACTGCTAAATGGACCAGTTGACTGTTCGCTGCAAATACGGGGTATTACATCTTTGTAGCGCCCCGAATTTCTAATATAATATCTTAGAAAATACGTGGCACAATCCCAGAATCAACTTCAATGTAATAGTACACATAGCCCAAAAACACAAATAATTTTATTCCAAACTTTCATTACAACAATCTTTCTCAAACATAACGGAATTACAAACACCTTGAATTACAACTTTATTTTTTCAAAAATTTACACAAAGCTCTATTACATCAGTTTATCTCAAAACTATCTCAAGTATCCAAGCCTCCAAACTCTAAGCAACAACCTGTAACACATGAGGCTAGAGATGATCCCTAACCCCCAAAACTAAAGGAGTCAGCCATAAATGGTGTGAGTGATATAAAACAACAAACAACATATATAAACAATAAGCATGGATTCTTAAACAACATGTACTGAACGAGAGAAAACATATACTAACATGTATTGTGAAGTAAGAAATGACAGGAAAACATGAAAACATCAAGTGTAGCTTAACTAAGTGTTAGAAGCAGAAAACAGGAAAACACATGCATAAAACCAAGTCAAGAAAACACAATTCTATATGCGGACTCTCTAATGCATTCTTGTCGAAGTCTATGCATTCCATAGTACATAGGTTCGGTGCAAGCCCTTAACGTCTTCATGTAATAGGGTTCAATAGAAGAAAAGGTACAAGTAGTTATAGATCAAACCATTCAACACCGCAGTTCGGATACTCGACTATCAATCACTCTCAACACCGCAGATCGGATACCCGGTTATCAATCACTATCAGTGACTCTCAACACCGCAGAGTATACCCAACCCCGGAGATCAATGACTCTCAATACCGCAGAATATACCTGACTATCAATCACTCTCAATACCACAGATTGGATACCCGGTTATCAGTCACTCTCAACACCGCAGATCAGATACCCGGTTATCAATCACTATCAGTGCAGAGTATACCCAACTCCGGAGATCAATGTCTCTCAACACCGTAGAATATACCCGACTGTCAATCACTCTCAACACCACAGATCGGAACCCGGTTATCAGTCACTCTCAATACCGCAGATCGGATACCCGGTTATCAATCACTATCAGTGATTCTCAACACCGCAGAGTATACCCAACCCCGGAGATTAATGACTCTCAACACCGCAGAATATACCCGACTGTCAATCACTCTCAGCACCGCAGAGTATACCCGACCCCAGAGATCAGTGACTCTCAATGTGTCCATAACTCAATAATCCATCGTCAAACGGTCAAAGGAGAAATCTCTCCACTCAACAAACCCAAGTCTTTAATAAATTCCATAATCCAAATCCAACAATAAAATATATTGAAAACGTATGTTCTATAGAAGAATAATATTTATAAGGGTCGATTATAGATCCAAAACATTTAAAGAAATAGTCATTTAAAGAACATCAAAACACCTTAGAAAAGTATCAGTACCAGTCGACTGCAAAAGGTCACTAGTCGACTGTCCAGAGTGAAAACTAACATCTTTAAGAAGTAAGATCTAAGTGTCTACAGTCGACTGCAAAACTCACCAGTCGACTGTCCAGAGGAAAATCCAGTAATTTTAAGAAAATAAGTTAAGTATTATAAGTTGACTTATAATAATCATAAGTCAACTTACCAGATTATAAGTTGACTTATAAAAGCGATAAGTCGACTTACCAGAGAATATAAGTCGACTTATAAAAGTCATAAGTCGACTTACCAGAGAATATAAGTTGACTTATAAAAGTCATAAGTCGACTTACCAGAAAATATAAGTTGACTTACAAAAACATAAGTCGACTTACCAGAGAGAACTTCCAGAAATCTCTAAGAAATATTCTAAGTGTTATAAGTCGACTTGCAAAGTCATAAGTCGACTTAAAAGAGATTATAAGTCGACTTAAAAAGTCATAAGTCGACTTACCAGAGAGAAATCTACGATAACTTTGAAAAATAAATTCTAAGTGTGCCAGTCGACTGAAAAGGGTCTAAGTCGACTGTCCAGAGCGGATTTTCAAGAAACTAAAAATCATAGCAGCTGGGTCGTACCAGTCGACTGAAAGGTCTGCCAGTCGACTGTCGGCCTACAGACTGCATAATTTTGGTTGTACATGATAATCGAAATTAGGGTTTTCCAAAAGCAATCATTGTTTACTAAAATAATTTGTATTTAGGTAAAATCAACAATCTCAAATAATCCTCATTATTGATACATTTCCTCAAATCAACCATTATCTCAAAACTTAATTCTCATGTTCTTAACTCCTAATTCTTCCATTAGGATTTCTCAATACTAAATATTTTCCACAACTCAAAACCAAATCTGATTTGTATCCGCGAGATCCAGATGTTCATCCATCCGATCCCTTATTATCACAACCATACTCAAATCGTAACATGTTTTCAAGTAATAAAAATTTATCAACCAAGATCTACTAAACGCTCATAGATTTCACATACATAATACAAACAACAATCATTGTATCGTTCTCATACAAAATACACTAAATAAACAAACATGTCAATCAAACAAAAATACAATCGTTCACATAAATCAAACCACAAAACAAAGTTCATATCACTCACCTTAGGAATGAAGAGATCCAACAAGAAAGCCTCTCTTTTTGCGAGATCCAAAATCCTCCTCTTGATCCTCCCAAAATCACAAAATATAATGTTGTGCAGCGAATGACGGCTGCACACCCACTTACATAGGCCGGAAATAATGATTTAGGGTTTTAGAAACGCATTTGCAAAATAGTCCTTCCAAGATATAACTTTACACATATAGTTCTATTCTTGAAAACTCAATAAAAATCATTTAAATTAGGATTTAAAAGTAAAACATACTCATTAATCTCAACCGGTACTGTTCAAAACGTCCAGAAAATAGATTTTGCATTTTAACCCCTAAAAATGACAAATTTGCAAAAAAATCATTCTTTTCTCAAAATTTGCAAATAGATCCAATTAATTTCAGAAAAATCTGGAAAAATAATAAATAAATCCCAAATATTAAATAATGATTTTCTATAAAGAAAATTTGACTTTGAACTTCTCAAGAAACTATTTGCACGTGTTTTGCACGTGTAAAAAGATGCATTTTTCTGAAAATATTTATTAAATCTCCAAAAAAAATCATTTTAATTCATTTTCAAATATTTAAAATAATATTTGAAAATACGGGGTTCTACATCACTCCCTCCTTAGAAGAGTTCTGTCCTCAGAACTACTGCTAATGGGGTCCAAACAAACACACTAACAAGGAATGAAAACTTAT
The DNA here is from genome assembly GCA_017893485.1 of Hemerocallis citrina. Lineage (NCBI taxonomy): Eukaryota > Viridiplantae > Streptophyta > Magnoliopsida > Asparagales > Asphodelaceae > Hemerocallis > Hemerocallis citrina. Next base: position 136,775,805 of record CM030366.1, on the reverse strand, counting down.
GGATAGAAACATAATTTAAGGAAATACAATCACACGAAAGAATGCATTCCAACATAAGAAATACAAACATACAGTAGAAACACAATCATGCAAAGAATTCAGAAAAACAAACTTCCGCTGCGCAGCTCTGATAACTTGCCATCGGAAGTCACGCTGCAACAACTACTGAACTCCTGCATCCAACTCTGATCTCCCACAATCTACTTCATCCTTCCAAGAATCAGTAGCCACTCCCTCCTTAGAAAGGACATGACTAAGGATAGCCACCTCAAGACCTTGCCTGGAAACACCTTAAGCTCCACACTTAAGACTAGCAATAAATGGGTGACACAATTGCATGCAAGAAAACAGTATCAAATAAAACCTTGTTTTTATTCCATTAATCCAAATAAATCTTGTTACATGAAGAAAAATACTCAATCTTCAATTATTCCCCAAATAAAAGTTTTACTTAATACAAAAGAATAAATTTCAAAGTTCTTGCACACACGAGTCACATTCCTGAGTTATCTGCATCCTCATCAGTCAATGCGGACTCTCGTCCTTACCCCTGATCCTTGCCTTTTCCTGCACCATCTATCTTCAGCTGCGGACAGTTTGATCGAATATGCCCTTCACGACCACAACGATAACAAGTCCGCTTCGCCAACTTCGGACACGCTAACCTGTAATGACCTGCCTCCTTGCAGGAATAACAAGTCACTTCCTTAGTTGCAGGTGCCTTCTGCACCGATCCACTGAACTTGACTTGCTTCGCTGGGAACTCCTTCCCGCTCTGATCTGACGCTGCCCTCCTCCTCTTGGAAGACTCGGCCTGATTGTTAGGATCAGCATTAATAAACACTGGTCCAATCCTATAATTCCGATTCTGGTTCAGAGTCTGTGCCAAGTTAGCTGCTATCAGCACATTTAGAGTCTGATACACCTTGGCAAATTTGGCCTCGAGATTAATTCTAGTTCCTCGAGAACTTCGAGATCCATCCTCATTGTTACCACCGTTCCTAGTTCTGGGTCCTGTCATTCTACGGAATACTGCAAAACGAGGGTAAAGTTAGAGCACCACACACATTTCACATTCACGACCATACTCTATGACAAAAACCATCACCATACCCCAAACCAAACATCATGTTTTAACTCTATGTGATACTCACACTCTAATGTCCACACCTAGGTACTCACTCTCTAGTATCCACACCTAGGTTGGTTTTCATACTATATCTATTATTACATAGTATCTAATTTGTCTTCTAAAAATATTAAAATTGTCTGAGTATTGGGGCGGGGCGTTACAAATGGTATCAGAGCCGACTTTCGACACCGGGTGTAGTAGAGGTCAGTATGATCTGCGGTGCTGAGAGTCATTGATCTCCGGGGTCGGGTATATTCTGCGGTATTGAGAGTCACAGGTAGTGATTGATAGCCGGGTATCCGATCTGCGGTGTTGAGAGTGATTGATCTCCGGGATCGAGGACTATACTACATCGGCTAGAAAGGGCGGATCCTACACTAGATGTGTGCCCTGTACTCAGCGAGGACGCTGATTTCTAAGGTGGGGTGTATGTAATACCCCGTATTTGCAGCGAACAATCGACTGGTAACACTGTTTACACGGAATTTGAGAAGAATTTGAGAAATTTAGTCCCACATGGGAGGTTCACAAAAATTAATTTGAGTATAAATATAATTAGCCAATGATCAAGAGTCACCTAATTGGTTAACCACCTTTTGAGAGGCAGCCTGTGGTGGGCAATTGTACTACATAGTATCTAATTTGTCTTCTAAAAATATTAAAATTGTCTGAGTATTGGGGCGGGGCGTTACAAATGGTATCAGAGCCGACTTTCGACACCGGGTGTAGTAGAGGTCAGTATGATCTGTGGTGCTGAGAGTCATTGATCACCGGGGTCGGGTATATTCTGCGGTATTGAGAGTCACAGGTAGTGATTGATAGCCGGGTATCCGATCTGCGGTGTTGAGAGTGATTGATCTCCGGGATCGAGGACTATACTACATCGGCTAGAAAGGGCGGATCCTACACTAGATGTGTGCCCTGTACTCAGCGAGGACGCTGATTTCTAAGGTGGGGTGTATGTAATACCCCAGATTTGCAGCGAACAGTCGACTGGTCGATTGTTCAGTCGACTGGTAACATTGTTTACACGGAATTTGAGAAGGATTTGAGAAATTTAGTTCCACATGGGAGGTTCACAAAAATTAATTTGAGTATAAATATAATTAGCCAATGATCAAGAGTCACCTAATTGGTTAACCACCTTTTGAGAGGCAGCCTGTGGTGGGTAGTTGTACTACATAGTATCTAATTTGTCTTCTAAAAATATTAAAATTGTCTGAGTATTGGGGCGGGGCGTTACATCATGCCTGTTGATGACCATAATAATAAAAGTAACTAAGCCGGGGTTTAAGGAAAGATCCAGTAGTGGAAAATATAGAAACGTGTACTTGGAAGAGGACTAGTGTCCTGCCTGCCTGTTTACCTGTACCTGATTGCATGCTTCCCTATAGGAAGGTGTTCTCGGAAGATAACCACTAGGTTATACCTGTTTCCTGACCCTATCTACATTGTTTCTTATGTAAGAAGGTGTAGAGTAGAAGAGAACCATTAGGTTCTGCCTGTTTCTGTTTCCTGTACCTAAGTACACTGCCCTATGGACTCCACTATGAAAATCTTACTAAGCGAAACTGTTTGTTGTAGCAACCATGTGATATAATTTGGGGGGTATGAAGTGCAACCTAGATAGTAAAATAACAAGATTAGACTTGACTTAACATGATACCTGATACCTGTTTACCTGATACATGATTACCTGTTACCTGTATACCTGTTACCTGATTATCCTGATTATCCTGTTACATGATTACTTGTTACCTATTTACCTGATTACCTGATACTTGATGCATATTCACCTGTTGACCATGTTTACCTGATTACCTGATAATTATACATGTTTACCTGTTGACATTTGTTACCCATACCTGTTAGTATACCATGTTGCTAGCTAGTTTCCCATGTGCTTGTATCCTACTTTATTTGTGACCCGTGACTTGCAATTGACGGGTACTTGTGTTTTCTCTTTTCCTCTTTCCTGCATTCGTTGTATTGCAGATTTTGGAGGACAAGTTCCTGAAGGTATTGGCGAGATGATGTTTTAGATGCTCGAGATTCTGCTTATTATTATTATTTCTTGTAGTTGCTTGAACAAGAACTGTATTCATGTATTTGGAATTATTATTTGTATTTGGGCGATGTGACCCAGGATTATTTGTGTATTTCAGATCATGACTATTTGAGATTAATATATTTTATTTCAAATATTCTTGTTGGTATTTGGTTTATATGTGCATGTGGTTGACTTTTCTGACTTCCGACTCTGATTATACTGTGATATGTTGTAAAGATTCATGAACAGCTTATGGATGATGAAAATCATTCGCTGGGCTTTTGTTATGTACTCGTATTCCGTATTTTTGGGAAGTGGGGCGTGACAATAATCTATGTGGGCTCACATATGTGACTAAATGTATAATTTATATTCTAAAGTCCCCAAATTAAAGTGATCTAATCAAGATTAAGTAACGGGTTAAAAGCATATAATTTAAAGTGTGATATATTACGTGTAGAAACCGTAAAGTAAATTTCTAATTTTGTGATGGGCAAAATTTAAAATCAATAATTATCCATTAGGGTTGTGGTCCCCTATATATACATATCTACTTATTCTATTTGATATCCCATCAACAAAAAGAAAAGAGAGACGGCCTTTCATAGAAGTGTGTATCATATAAGAAGATCCAAACCCTCTGTGCAATCTCCATCAATGGCTTCAGGTTAGTGTTTCAACTTTTAATGTTCTTCTTTGATTTAGCAAAGATTTATAGTTTCATGATTTAAGATTTTATGTTAAAGCACTTTTGTAACATGATTAAGATCTAGATCTATAAAAACATGATTTAGGTTGTTATCGATGTTTTATGCATGTTGCTTAAGTGTATATAAAATTCCATCATTCTATTTTTGAGAGATACACTTCCCAATCTATATATTTGGACGAACCCATTACATATTCCTCACCTATTCCTCTGAGAAAAATCTTCTGAACTAATCAATTCAACAATCAATCCGAGTGTGATACTTGTTTGTTTTCTTCAGTCAGGATCATTAAAGATCTTGAGTTTTTCTTTTCTTCCAGTTTGATGAGATTGACGGGGCTTGTCTTAGAAGTCCTGTGGGTGTAATAGGTCTCTCGGCCTGAATCCGCGAATCACTGTACAAGGGTTTAAGTATAGTGAAACACTTGTGATGGAGAATTGCTGCAAGTAGGTGGTGTGGACGTAAACCTGGGGGTCGAACCACGTTATATCGTTGTGTTGCTTGTGATTGCTGTGTTTTCTTTCTCTATCTCTTCTTATTTACTTTGTAACTTAATTTTAATATTTTAATTTATGCACAATCACCCTATTCAACCCCCCCCCCCCTATGGCGATTTACAGACAGAAGATAAGGGTAGATCTAACAAACTTGGATTGAGACATTCAAGAAGTGTGATATAAGTGTGAATTTAGGTGAGAAAAATTACCTTTGGTGGAGCTAAATGGAGGGAAAGGATTAATATGGCCGACCCCGAAGATTCAAGCTAAAGGCCTTGTTGTTGTTGTCTTAGGGTATATCCACTGTGTTACTTTCAAATACGGCTAGATTATCTGGTTCATTTGACATTATCGTTGTCGTTGTGTACTGGAATTGGCTACATGTGACATGATCTTCAAGGTTGCCTCCACATAATACTTGGACATATTTTCTATGTATTTGCAATGGCATTTGGCAAAGTAGAATTTTTGTATTCAAGTACTCTTATCTTGAGGTTGCTAATGTGATCTCGTTAAAGAGTTTAATTTGAGCCCTGTCTGATATGGCTTTCAACATTTGAAACCGTTAGCTGGAAAGAGGCATACCATAACATCTCTACACTTAATATGGTTGATTTTTCATTTAGTGGATGGGATGTCTAATTGTCTATTCACTAATCAGCTATTAGCTTCTATTATTTTAAATTTGATATGGAGAAGTTAACTGCAGTCGCATATGACGAGTCTGTATGGGTGCTTATTGCCAGTCACTTGCCTCTCACTATTATCTTGCATTTAAACTCAGAAAGTGCTATTATCTTTCACTTAAACACTGAAAGTGGGAGAAAGCCCTTTGGCTACTCTTTGCTCCACTCATCATGTAAGGCATTGTTTTGCAGTCTTTTAGTACTTGACCTTCACGAAGGGTAGTAGTCATCTCCATCCTTGTTGGCAGCTTGTGCTTTGCTATCTCTGCCTTCATCTGACTTGGAAAGTGGGCTGCAAGGCATGCGACTACTGTGTTTCTGAGCATATGTAGTCGTTATGAGCCAAATTTTGGGTATTTGGCATATAGGAATAGGAAAAATGAGTTTGGGCTGTAGTCATTTGAACCCAAATTTTGGGTTTTTTATTTTAAAAAATTGAACGGACGAGGAATGAGTTCCGTCCGATATTTTTTATTTTATTTTTTAAATTAAAAAACAACGGACGGGGAATCATTTCCCGTCCACTGCATTTAAAAAAAAAATCCTAATTTATTCCTTTAAAACTTTTAAATTAAACATAATTAAATTTTTAAAAAAAAATTAATTACCATTTAAACCTAATTTTAACCCATAAAGCAAATTATAGGGTAGTTGTACAGGATTTTTAAGGCGAGAATTGTATGGGACGGGGCATAATCTCCCGTCCCAGCTACTTTCAATATTATTTTTTAAAAATGGAACGGACGGGGCTTCATCTCCCGTCCGATCATTTTTTAATTTTTTTTAAAAAAAAATCAAGGACGGGGAATCATCCCACGTCCGAGAATTAGGCGATTTTTAGGACGGTAAATCATTTACCGTCCGATGGGAAAAAATAAATAAATAAATAAACAAAAAATATGATCTTTCTTCCAATCGAACGGACGAAAAAACATCTTTCGTCGGCTATTTTTTCCAAATAGCCATTTTGTTTGCCATATTTGGCAGACCACTGTTAATCTAAAACCTAAATTTTGGGTTTATAGCCAACGACTGTAGCACCAAATTTTCCATTTTTGGGAATTTTGGAAAAATAGCCAACGACTACAGATGCTAATTAAGAACCCATTATGGATGTCTGATTCTAGATATTGTGAAGAGAAACAAAGTTATCATAAACATTGACAAAATTGGATGATAGTATGATAGCAAGTCTTCTCCACACGTGTTGAAGCATAATGAGTTTGTGGTCATCAATATATGTTAGTAATTATTACATATAGATATGGATGTGCATTTTAAAGTAACTTTAGAAGGTAAAAGTCAGGATAGTGATAAGAAATATAAGTTTCTTTTTGGGAATGTGGTTATTTCTCAGTAATACAAATTAATATATGCATAATGCAGATGTAATTATATTTATATTAGTCTAAACCAAACTGTAGAAATTTGAATTTGTGCTTATTTTACACATTAAAGTTTTTATTTTTTAGATAAAATAACAAATTTGAATTTGAATGAACTAACAGTTTTACTATTAAAAATAGTTTAAAGTTTTCAGATATATATCGATTGAATGTTTTTTAAACCAATAAAAGATTTTAAAGTGCCATGAGAAGGTAAGAGTCAGGATAGTGACAAGAAATATATGTTTATTTTTATTTGTAAATATTTTTTTGTAAATAAGATAACTAATTTGAATTTGAATGAACTAACAGGTTTACTATTAAAAATAGTTTAAAGTTTTCAAATATATATTGATTGAATGTTTTTCAACCAATAAAAGATTTGTTTTACTAGTTTCAACAACTTTTTTTCTTGCCAATTTACTCTCCTATAAAAGCAACATATAGGACTAGGCTTTGAACGCACATAACCATAATCTTCTTCTTCTTCTTTCTGGTGGACCGTGGAACATAAAGAGAGAAAAAGAACAGTCGCCATCAATAGGTGACTAATTCTTCGTTAATGATGCTGATTTTATTTCTTTATTTAGATTCACTTTTGTTGAAATGGTACTTCGATTGGGTATCATTAAAACTTCATTATGTTCAAAAATAATGATGTAATTGATAGACTCCTCTGATAACCCCTCGGTAAACTTTTGAGTCGAAAATCTCACAAACAGTACCAACCTGGCAACCAGACCTAAACATGAACTTGGGTAATTCAAAAAATCTAATGATTTTGAAGTGAGGGGTCCTGTTGGGTTGGCAACAATGTCGATTTTGAACATGTGGAATCTTGTCTTAGGGTTGGGAATTGCTCTCCACTGTTTAGTACTTATTAATAATTATATTTTTTGCAGATTATCTATATCAATGGACAATTCTCACTATGAATACTCCTCTATCAATTCCATGCAAGAAAATCAACAATTGTGGACTATTAAAGTTTTGGTTACAAAACATTTTGGTGTGAAAGAATACAAAAATAGTAAAAGCATAGGAAAAATCTCAAAAGTGACACTTGTGGATGATGAGGAAAGATACTTTAAATATTGTTAAAATATTCATACATGTACATATATAAATAATGATTATTACTAAATTTTCATCTTTTGTAGGAAACTAGAATACTGGTGATAATGTTTAATGAAGCGGTGGAAGCGTTCCAACATACGCCTGGGGAGCATAAAACTTAATTTCTAATGAAATACTAAAAAAATGTTGACAAAAGATATAACCCAATGCACGATAAATTTGACATCATATTGAAGTTGGGAAGTGTTGTAGATGAAGTTGAGAAAGATTTTATCATTGATAAGGATAGGTATAAATTTGCAACTGTAGACGAATTTCAAAGTACATCTTCTACTGTCTTTAAAGGTAAAAAGTTATGTTACTCATATATATATATATATATATATATATATGAGAAATGCTCTATTGAAAACGGGTATGTTTTCACAGACCCGTGAAAACAGACCCGCTATGGTTGTATGAACCAGTCCGTTGTTTGAAACAACGGCCTAGGTAATAAAAAATTGAATGAACCTAGGCCGTTGTTTGGAACAACGGTCTTTTATAACCTAAGTCGCTGTTCCCAACAATGGCCTAAGCTATAAAATTTTATAGCCTAGTTTGTTTGAAACAACGAAATTTTATAGCCTAGGCCGTTGTTGGGAACAACGACCTAGGTTATAAAAGGTCGTTGTTGGCCTAGGTTATAAAAGGTCGTTGTTCCAAACAACGACCTTGGTTCATTTAATTTTTTATTCAATTTTTTAGAGCGAATGAGGCGAAGAATTATTTGGAACGAAATTCCCAAATTACCCATTCGCCACTTAAATGAGATGGGTGATGGGTGGGCTCGATCTGATCCGTTGATCATGATCAAGAGCGATCCAACGGCCAGAATCGCTATTTTCACGGGTCTGTGAAAACATACCCGTTTTCAATGGAGCATCTCTCTCTCTCTCTCTCTCTCTCTCTCTCTCTCTCTATATATATATATATATATATATATATATATATATATATATATATATATATATGGTAAAAGGGATATGAGCAACTTACTCATTTAGTAAATAAGCAATTGATTATGTGGCATGCATGTGATACATTGGACAACTAACCATTCTAAGACTTTTCCAATCACATGTATGCCACATCATCAATTACTTATTTACTAAATGAGCAAGTTGCTCATACCCCTTTTTCCCATATATATATATATATATATATATATATATATATATATATATATATATAAAATTGCCTACTGCTGATACATGATATCAAATACTAATTACATTGAACTACATATCTTTTTTTAGCAATAATTAATGCAGCAGATGTAGATAAGGTAGACTCAAAATATGGTAATGAAGTAGAGAAGCGAAATCTTTCAGTTGTAGGATACAGGTAATATCAATTAATTAAATTGTATAATAATTTACAAATTTTTTTTGGAATTCATACGCTATCTTAATTTAAGGTCAAAACCAATCTTACTTACATTATGAGGAGAACTAGCAATCAAGGAAGGAAAAGTTCTGAAAGAATTATCACCCATCATGCCAATTATTTAAATTACCTCTATAAAAACCTCAAACTTTTGAGGTAATTATACACAACAAAAATTAATAATGTTATTTATTATATACTTTTTTATTTATTACTGATTTTTTAAAATATGATTCTCTCTCACATGAACAAACAACACTACAATAGAGATAAATCCGAATGAACCAGAAGCATATAAAATTCGAGAATGGTATAATTAATTTTATATATTTAATTTTTTAATTGTTGCCTTTTGGAGTATCATTTACATAATTTTTTTTGTTTGTTTTAGGATAAATTGTAATAAAATTTTATTAGAAACTAATTCCTTGCAAATAAACAAAAGAAAAGTAATGGATGTGGAAGAAGTGAAACTATCTGACATTCTCTATTGTGCAGACGAGAATTCTTCTGAGGTATTATAAATAATGAAATTATTTTTAAATATTTTGTTCAATTCTCTGTCTATAAATATTTTGATGACTTCAAAAAAAAATCAAGTCAAAATACTATTATTGCAAAGTTTTGATCAAAATTGTCAAAGACGTTAGAGATCCATGGTACATTGCATGCAAAGTCTGTTCAACAAAAGTCAATATTGAAAATGATGAAGCTTATTTTCGAAAATGTAAAAAGAATAATGTTGAGTATGAGTCAAGGAATACAAAACAACATATTGTTAGTTTTCCATCTTTCCATTCTTCAATCAAATTATTAAAAATAATAATAATTTTTTTAAAAAATAAAATAAAATAAGAATAATCTGTTTCAGATATGTATTCAAAATCACAATATGCATCATCGGCTGTTCCGCAAAAGACCTGGAACATATTAAGAATAAGGTATAATATGTTATTCTTATAGTGTTAAAAATAATTAAGAGCTAATTTCTTATTTCTATATGCAGGAAAATAATGTTGAAGAATTTAATAGAAGGACCAAGAAATGCATTGGAGATGAGTATACTTTTTTATCAAATCACAAGATGTCCCATATGGAAGAACAACTACAAGAATATTGACTGGATGCAAAATTAAAAAGGATGAATAAGAAGTTACAAGCAGTTTTAAGTTTAAGAAAGTTAAAGTCAAAAGTGATAATTGATCTTATGAAAAATACGATGATACCAATTTAGGATTTACTAATTTGTTCTTTTTTAATATCTTTTTTTAATATCAGCTTTAAGTTCAAGAAAGTTAAAGTCAAAAATGATGATTAATCTTATGAAATATACAATGATTATATCTTTATGTTGTTGTCTAGCTTTGGTTTCTTGATGCTTGCTTCAAATATGATTTCGATGAGCTTGTTATCGTTGGAGTAATTTTGAAATTCATGGTTTGCATATTAAGATGATTGACTAAGTCGAATTTGTAGTTTGAAGAATATGGGTGTGCTAAATGCAAGTATGTTTAGATAAAAATTTCTATATTTATGTGCACCAAGCCATGCAAGTGTACAGTAAATTTCAACTAGTAGTTTATGTATTAGAAAATGGGTGTTTTATACACCATTTACGAACCGATTTTTGAGCAATTTTTTGAGTAAGATCCTCAATGAATTATTGAGAGATCTTGATTGATTTGTGTTCTCCTTCGTGAGTAGATCAAAATCATATATTGGTTTGCTAAAAACGGTTAAGGGGTGAATGAGAAATTGTCTCTCAAAGTGAGACATTTTCATTCTTGAAATGGGTTAAAGGAACATAGTCCCACATCGTAAAAATCAAAGGAAATACCAGAGGATATATAGTAACCTCTTTCTAAGCATTGTAAGATAGCTAGAAGAGAGGCTCTCTCTCACGCGCGCAAGGGGGTGCAAATCTTGGACCGGATTACATGCGACTTGTGTGTACCCGCACGACCTGCGGACACGAATGTCGGACCGAATTTACCCCACCCCGTGCAGAGTCACTTTTTGCTACAGTTTTGATTTTTCTTTTTGTAACGGCTGAAATAAATGCAGAAACGGATCTGTACACTGAAGGCATTCAAAGGCAGTGATTGATGTCTGTCGTTACAATGCCGACATTCAATCAAGTGTCTGCTGTTACATTGAAGGCATTCAAAGCCTTATCTACCGTTGCAGTTTTAACTCTGGCTCTATAAATAGAGGCCTCCTCTCTCATTTCTTCCCTGTACCAAAAATCTTCTTCCTTTCCCCTCTGCGGCCTATTCTGTTCTTCATCCCCTGCTGTTTGGTAAGTCGGTGATAGAATTCTGACGCTACTGCTCGGTTCGAGAGTGCTACGTGGTGCCTACGTGAACACTCTGGTTGTTGCATCCTGGAAAACAGCCGCCTTCGTACAATCCAGCAACCAGAAGAGGCGACATCAGTTTTAAGGACATTGTGTGGTACACAGGCCTCGACCTCTCAACTTGTAATTCTGAAATTGGTTTTTGTAAGTTGTTATTTATTTATTTATTTTTTCCTTTCGGTTTATTTTATTTATTTATTTATTTATTTTTCTTTCTCTCCTCTTTTCTTCTCTGTTTTTTGTGCCTCTCAATCAACTTTATAAAGAATTTTGTAACAAACTTAACACAGATTTTTTGATTTTCTTGATTTCCGATTTTGAGGCACTTCTTTTCTTTTTCTTTAATCTGGAAAACTTACACTCGTGTAGTGTAATTTTCAGAATCAAAATGACTACTGCATAGGACAATGTTGCTGTGTCTGAAACGGTCCACGTGTCGGTTGCTGATACGACACAAGTACTGACTGCTGCTGCGACACGAGTGCCAATGTCCACCATTGTACCTGCCTCAGTCTCCCATGGGGAGAAACCTGAGAAGTTCAACGGGCAGAACTTCAAAAGATGGCAACAGAAGATGATGTTCTATCTGACCACACTGAATCTTGCAAGATTCTTGAACGAAGAAGCTCCAAATCTTAACAAAGATGAGCAAAATAACCAAGTCATTGCCGCTGTGGATGCTTGAAAAAGTGCTGATTACTTGTGTAGGAATTACAGAATGAACGGATTAGCCGATTCTGTGTATAATGTATACATTGACAAAAGAACAGCTAAAGAACTTTGGGAATCACTAAACCATAAGTATAAAACTGAAAATGCCGGCGCCAAGAAATTCATTGTGGGCCGCTTCCTAGGCTATAAAATGGTAGATTCTAAAACAGTAATCAGTCAAGTTCAAGAACTATAGCTGATCTTGCATGAGATTCATGCTGAAGGTATGAACTTAAGTGAAAGTTTCCAAGTAGCATGTATAATTGAAAAATTACCACCAGGTTGAAAAAACTTTAAGAACTACCTAAAGCATAAGCGAAAAGAAATGGGTATTGAAGATCTCATTGTCAGGTTTCGTATTGAAGAAGACAATAGAGGATCTGAAAAGGTTGGACTCGTCAGTCATGCAGCCAAGGCAAATGTAATGGAACATAAACAACGGTCCAACAAGCACAACAACAAGGGTCCCAAGTTGGGGCCTAAGGGAGGAATCTCCAAGAAGCCGAAGTTTCAAGGCAAGTGCTTCAATTGTGACAATATGGGTCACAAGTCTACTGAATGTAGACTTTCCAAGAAGAACAGGAACAGAGAAGCAAACTTGATTCAAGGCATTGCTCAAGATGTTTCCGATATCAACCTCTCAGCTGTAATCTCAGAGGTGAATATGTTAGGTTCAAACCCGAAGGAATGGAGGATTGACACTGGAGCTACTCGACATGTGTGCTCGAACAGAAGTATGTTCTCCACTTTCGAACCATTAGAGAATGAGGAGAAGATGTTATGGGGAACTCGGCCACTTCAGAAATCAAGGGTCAAGGCAAGGTGATCTTGAAGATGACTTCTGGAAAGGAACTGACTCTGAACAATGTTGCATATATTCCTGAAATCCGTAAGAACCTAGATCTGGTTCGTTGCTTAATAATCACGGATTCCATTTAGTGTTTGAGTCAAACAAATTTGTTTTATCAAAAAGTGGAATGTATTTTGGAGGAGGATACATGAGTGGTGGAATGTTTAAACTCAATGCAATGACCATGGTCAAGAATATCAATAAAGCTAGCTCTTCTACTTATATGCTTGAGTCTTCCAATTTATGGCATGGTAGACTAATACATGTTAATTATGATACTTTGCGAACACTAATTAACTTGAACCACATACCAACATTCCAAATTGATTCCAAACACAAATGTGAAACTTCTGTTGAGGCAAAACTAACAAGATCATCGTTTAAAAGTGTTGAAAGAAACACTGAACATCTTGATCTAATTCACACTGATATTTGTGATTTGAAAATGATACAAACAAGAGGTGGTAATAAATATTTTATTACCTTCATTGATGATAGCACCAAATACTACTATGTATATTTACTTAAAAGCAAGGACGAAGCTATAGAAAAATTTGTTCTCTATAAAAATGAAGTTGAGAACCAACTCAACAAGAAAATTAAGGCGCTAAGAAGCGATCGAGGTGGAGAGTATGAATCGCTATTTGCTGAAACTTGTGCTAAGCATGAGATCATACATGAAACAACAGCGCCTTATTCTCCTCAATCCAACGGTGTTGCTGAGAGAAAGAATCGTACATTGAAAGAAATGATGAATGCAATGTTAATAAGTTCTGGTTTGCCACCAAACTTGTGGGGAGAAGCTATTCTTTCATCTAACTATCTTTTGAATAAGTTGCCCAAAAAGAAAGAGGAGAAAACTCCATATGAATTATGGAAAGGAAGAAAGCCATCCTACAATTACTTGTGAATATGGAGATATCTTGCCAAGGTGGCAATACCTCCACCTAAGAAAGTAAAAATATGACTAAAAACAGTTGATTGTATTTTCATTGGCTATGCATTTAACAGTAGTGTCTACGGTTCTTGGTGTACAAATCCGATATCACTGATATATCAAAGAACACGATAATAGAATCTAGAAATGCATCGTTCTTTGAAGATGTATTTTCATATAAGTCAAAGGAGGAACCAAGTTCCTCCAAACGAACACATGAGACTATTAGTGAAGATAGTGAAGACCAAGATGAAGAAGTTGAGGAGGAACCTCAAGGCAGTAAAAGAACAAGAATGGAAAAATCTTTTGGTCCGGATTTCTTAACTTTTATGCTTGAAGGTGAACCCCAAACCTTCAAGGAAGCGGTGAACTCTAGTGATGGTCCTCTATGGAAAGAAGCCATCAAGAGTGAAATTGATTCTATCTTGCAAAATCATACTTGGGAACTAGTGGATCTTCCACCGGGTAGTAATCTACATGGATGTAAAAACAGCTTTTCTTAATGGAGATTTAGATGAAGAAATCTACATGGAACAACCTGAGGGTTTTTCAGCTCCAAGACATGAAAAGAAAGTGTGTAAACTGGTGAAGTCACTATATGGCTTGAAACAAACTCCAAAGCAGTGGCATGAGAAATTTGACAATGTTATGATGACAAATGGCTTCAAGATTAATGAATGTGACAAATGTGTATATGTCAAAGACACAGAAGATGGATATGTCATTATATGTTTGTATGTAGATGACATGCTTATTATTGGAAGCAATGATCAGATTATTAAATCTGTTAAAAACATGTTGAACTCGAGGTTTGACATGAAAGACATGAGACTAGCTGATGTTATATTGGAAACTAAAATCACAAGAACATCAGACGATCTTATTTTAAGCCAATTACATTATGTTGAAAATATTCTTGAAAAAATTGATAAAGATAATTCTGGTGCGAGAACTCCAATAGATCTAACTTTACATTTATCCTAGAATAAAGGTGAGAGTATTTCTCAAGTAGAATACTCTAGAATCATAGGCAGTCTAATGTACTTAATGAGTTGTACAAGACCAGATATAGCCTATGCAGTGAGTAAACTAAGTAGATATAAGAGTAATCCTAGAAGCGAGCATTGGCAAGCAATTACAAGAGTACTGAAGTACTTGCGTTTTACTCATAACTATGGGCTGCACTATATGAGATACCCGGCTGTACTTGAAGGATACAGTGATGCGAACTGGATATCTAGTGATAATTCAAAATCCACTAGTGGCTATGTATTTACACTAGGTGGTGCAGCTGTTTTTTAAAAATCCTCGAAACAAACAGTGATCGCTAAATCCAAGATGGAATCTGAATTTATCGCACTGGACAAATGTGAGAAAGAGGCTGAATGGTTATGCCACTTCCTTAAGGATATTCCAAGGTGGACGAAGCCTGTGCCTCTAATCTGTATACATTCAGATAGTCAATTTGCAATTTGTAGAGCATAGCGCAATATGTATAATGATAAATCTAGACATATTCATCGAAGACATAATACCATTAGACATCTACTCTCTACTGGGGTTATCTCTGTGAACTATGTAAAGTCAAAAGATAACATTGCGGATCCGCTAACCAAAGGGTTAAACAGAGAGTTAGTTGATAAATCATCGAGGGGAATGAGACTAAAGCCCATGAAAGAATAAGTCGATACAATGGACACCCAACCTAGCTTACTGGAGATCCCAAGATCTAGGTTCAAAGGGACAACTAAATTGTAAATATCAAGTTGAATCACTGTGGGAATTTTCCCAAGTCCATTCCCATGATGAAACAGTGATGCCCGTAAGGTAATAGGTTAAGGTAGGCTTTTAATGATTCTTATGCATTGGATATCTGAGTAGAGTAATGCGGGTTACTCTTAGGTAAGAAATCACCTATGTAAAAGGGAAGAAGGGCCGCTTCCAAGGGAATAATATAGGGCAATATTCCTGTTAAACTCTTGCAGAACCAGGCGTATGTTCATGGCCAAAACGAACATAACAGTGAGAACTAAAAATGCGTTAGGAAGATTTCTGTGTGAGATATGTCATCGTTTACACAAATGACAAAACAGTTCAAGGACATCGCGTCAACTATTTAGTTAGTAAAGTAAACATATTTTCATAAGGGAAGGTTCAAAGGGTAACACCTACCTATCCTATGCAGGAATCAACAGTTGAATTCTATCACCAAGTCTGTCGTGTCAGTCTGTCGTATCTGTGGTCGTCAATTTTCATTCATGTAGGGAATGTTAGAAAATGGGTGTTTTATACACCATTTACGAACCGATTTTTGAACAATTTTTTGAGTAAGATCCTTAATGAATTATTGAGAGATCTTGATTGATTTGTGTTCTCCTTCGTGAGTAGATCAAAATCATATATTGGTTTGCTAAAAACAGTTAAGCGGTGAATGAGAAATTGTCTCTCGAAGTGAGACATTTTCATTCTTGAAATGGGTTAAGGGAACATAGTCCCACATCGGAAAAATCAAAGAAAATAGAAGATGATATATAGTAACCTCCTTCTAAGCATTGTAAGATAGCTAGAAGAGAGGCTCTCTCTCGCGCGCGCATGGGGGTGCAAATCTTGGACCGAATTACATGCGACTTGTGTGCAACCGCATGATCTGCGGATACAAATGCGGGACCGACTTGACCCTACCCCGTGCAGAGCCACTTTTTGCTACAGTTTTGATTTTTCTTTTTGTAACGGCTGAAATAAATGCAGAAACAGATCTGTCTACCATTTTAAATGCAGAATTGAATGTTTTGTCCGCCGTTACACACTGAAGGCATTCAAAGGCAGTGATTGATGTCTACCGTTACAGTGCCGACATTCAATCAAGTGTCTGCCGTTACACTGACGGCATTCAAAGCCTTGTCTGCCGTTACAGTTTTAACCCTGGCTCTATAAATAGAGGCCTCCCCTCTCATTTCTTCCCTGCACCAGGATTCTTCTTCCTTCCTCCTCTGCGTCATGTTCTGTTCTTCATTCCCTGCTGTTTGGTAAGTTGGTGATAAGATTCTGAGGCTGCTGCTCGGTTCGAAAGTGCTACGTGGTGCCTACGTGAACACTCTGGTTGTTGCATCCTGGAAAACAGCCGCCTTCGTACAATCCAGCAATCGGAAGAGGCGAAATCTGTTTTAAGGACATTGTGTGGTACACAGGCCTCGACCTCTCAACTTGTAATTCTGAAATTGGTTTTTGTAAGTTGCTATTTATTTATTTATTTTTTACTTTCGGTTTTTTTTTCCTTTCTCTCTTATTTTCTTCTCTGTTTTCTGTGCCTCTCAATCAACTTTATAAAGAATTTTGTAACATTATGTGCATGGAAATTTCATATTGAAGAAAATTTGATGTAAAAATTAATGGGGGTCAGCATACTTGGTTGATCAAAGTTACTTGAAGTTGCCTATGATGTGTCCAATATCACCTGCTTGCCTTATATTACATCTATAAGTTATTATGATATGTAAATCTTCATTTCGACCTCAGATAAGGCAACAAAGAGCAATGCAGCATTTTGGCACGATGCAACCTCATGCTTGCAGGCCTCATAGTGGTTTGCCAGAAAACTCTGTTTCAATCCTTCATGCTTGACTTTTCGAGCACTTTCTTCATCCGTAAGATACTTAACATTAAAAACTTTGACTTCTGATGATTTCATCGCATCAAATTAAATTTTTGTTGTTTCTCAGTTACCCAAAAGATTCTGAGATGTTAATGCTCGCAAAACAGATAGGCTAGGGGTCAATTATGTTCTGCTTACATATAAGTTTTAGAGAGATAATGTTGACGGAAGTTTATTTGTCGGATAAAGAATTGATTGTTCTTGTATTTGGTAGATGAATGCAGATACCCTAGTTAATTATGTATAGTAGTGTCGTATACTTCTTGAACGTTTACTTCTTGAACATGCGTTGCACACTTGCACTTGCACGTGATTTTACTTTCCTTATTCTTCTTGCAGTTTTATGTGTGCATTGAGAATTGGTAGATGTTATTATGCATTGAAAGAAGATGAGATTAATTAAGCTTTTTATCACTGTGACATATTATTACTAGTGTGGACTTATCGATTTATTATTCTGCATTGAGAGATAGTTCTAGATTGCACATTTTTCTTCAACAATTTCTATGCACTAATAGGGTAGTAATGTTTAGAAACAGAATATAAATGATTAGTTCAATATAGTTCTTCTGGACTCTTATATTACTCATCCCTGTGTGAGGTTGCAAATTGGTTCACAAATGCACGTGTTCGTCTCTGGAAGCAGATGATCGAGGCGATGAACAAAGAAGAGATTGGTGACATCGATGGGGACTTCAACTCATCATCAGAGAACAACAACAACAACCCAATTAAAGCTAATGATGAGATGAAGTCCCCAGAAGATATGGAAGAACCAAAGTTGACTGCTGCCTCAGAAAGGTGTCGAAGAAGCCAATTTAATCACAACCAATTTAAATCAAATCTCATGCCCGGTTCAAACATTAGCATCGATTACCCTTACAAGAACTATTTGTAAGATTGATCTCAATCTCAAGTTCTTTTTCTTTTTAGTACTACTCAAGTTCACTTTATATATGACAATATTCGAATTATGTATATGAATTCTTGTAAATTGATACTTTGGGAATATCAAATATATTGATTTGTATTCTTACAAATTCCGAGTTGTTTGTATGTTATATATTCTTTAAATTTTCGGATATGTGTGTAAAGGTTATCTATCAAAGAGAGAGAAAAACAAAACAAAAACAAAAAAACTATCTCGACGTTTTTCCCAAAAACACCGGGGTAAGTTAAATTTTAATTAAGAAATAAATTTAAATAATTAAAAACTAAATAAAATTTTTAAAAAATAAAAAATAGGTCTTCCCGGGCATTTTTACAAATGACGAGGTACACTTACGCCTTTACCGGTGTTTTCTAAAAACACCGGGGTAGAACCCAAGGCTACCGCGACATGCGCTACCCCGACGATTCTACCGGCATTTTCAAAAGCGCTGGTATGATCTACCCTTGCATTTAAAAACATCGTTGTTGGCTAAAAAAACCATCAGGGAACCCCTTTTGAGTTGTAGTGGGAGCAAGAATCTCGTGTGCGAACTCTTTCATAGCATTGGTCACATCGGAGGCGATACTCGACAACTGACACTTCTTGCAATCTCTCATGCGTTCTCCGCCTATAAATTAGAATGTTTCATATAAACATTTGTGTGTAATATGAACTAATTATATGATCCAAACAAAGATACGAACTATATGATACGAACTATAAACAATGGAACTAACTATATGATACGAAATGATAAATGGAACTAACTACATGATACAAAATATAAACAACGGCAAAAAATTAAGATAATGGAATTATAATCATGTATACAAACTATGTTTATGATACACACTATTTTATGAAGATAAATGTATCGTATAATTATTGTACTTTCTTACCATAGTTGTCAACGTCTTTGCCTTCGGTTGGAACATAGGCTGCAAAGAAGAGTGGCCGGGAGATGGTTCCCTCTCTCGCATTGGTATCAGAAGTATCACTTGGGCTAGTGCATTGGTAGGAGGTGAGATAATTAACCGTGTAATCTGGGTATACTGTGCCATGTACGCTTCATGCATTTGTCCATCACACGAAAGAAGGCTGCCAATAATCATTTCGTTTCGGTGCTCATTCCAAGAGTAGACATGAGTGTGGTGTTATCCGGCCCAGTCGATATCGGGAAATTGACCCATCTCTGTGATACCGTGCAATTTATTACGTAGCTTCGTGCAACAAGAATATCTTGTTGAAGACCGAACTGTCGGAGTACTCAGTCTAGATACGGAAGCCCTACGATAGAAAAGTAGATGAGCGATGCAATCGCCAACCAAAGATCACCATGTTCTGTGCAACAGAACGGTAGCATCTCCAATCTCTCGGTCATGTATGTTTCCAAAACGATGCATTCTACCTGCAACTGATCGAGCTCATGTGAGTAATATGAGAGCGGTCCACGTGGGTTATCACGATGCGTGTGGTCCCCAACCCAAATAGACACCAATAGGAGCCTACCTACCCACTTCAAACATCGATGCACTCCACATCGAGTGTTGGCTACTTACGCACGGCCGACCAATGTGTAATCGCTTCCAGCTCCATACTTGTAGTATTATCATCGGCCCTGCTGCATGTACATTATTTAAGGAACCATGACACAAATTCATGTATAGGTTCGCCAAAGCTGCATTACCCCAACTATACCACCGGCTTTTCTACTGTCAGCAGTCAACTGCAAGTACATCACCGGTACTTGGTTGCTCGTTGAGTTCAGAAATATAACACCTCCAAAAAAGGTCATAAGGTAGACTCGGGCGTAGCACTCTACTTTATAATCAGTCGAGTCCGGTTTCAAGTATTCGGCGAACAACTTCATCAACCATGAAATTTTAAGAGATGTACAAATAAAAGCAGCTTCGGTCGGCTCCTGACCGAGGTATTCTCAAACAAGATAGAACTTATCGAATGTCATACTTCTGGTCACGATGACATCATCTATTGGAAGTCCGGAAATTAATGCAACATCTTATAAGGTCATCGTCATCTCACCATGAGGTAGGTGGAATATATGAGTCTTTGGCCACCATCTTTTGATTAGAGCTGTCTGAAGACCCCGGTCCAACTTCGGTGACCCCATGACTGCTCCCACTTCCACCAACAATGGGATAATGCAATCGTGTAAGGGCAACGTCTTGTGCTTTCGGAATGCCAAGTCCTTCGACTCACCTCTCCATACAAAACTCGACCGGTGAGTCACTTGCATCCTAAGAAGTGATGGGTCTATTGGACCGGGACCTCCAGGTGCATCGGGTGGTGCATGTGGTGGTTGGGGGACATCGATAGGGGGTAAGTAACATCTTGCATCGAAAGAAACAATAATGTACATTAAACGATAATGGTTTGTTGGAATATATATATATATATATATATATATATATATATATATATATATATATATATATATATATGGGTAAAAGGGATATGAGCAACTTGCTCATTTAGTAAATAAGCAATTGATTATGTGGCATGCATATGATACATTGGACAACTAACCCTTTTAAGGATTTTCCAATCACATGTATGCCACATCATCAATTACTTATTAACTAAATGAGCAAGTTGCTCATACCCCTTTTCCCCATATATATATATATATATATATATATATATATATATTATGGAGTTCAGAACTTTAAAAAACGATAATGTACATTAAATAACTCTTACCACTACAGGAGCTTTCCCCCACTCTGATGCAGTAAGAGGATGACGTCTAGATCCATTATGTCGTGTCATTAAGAGCCTTAAAAAATGCGTTATTTAATTAACTCAAACGCACATATAATGCAATACGATGCATTTATCCTAAAATGCATTATTGTTAACATTCTTCATATTCAAAAGAAGTACATCAAACATATACACATCACAAAAAACTAAGAAATATATGAAGTGAAAGCATTGCATTTATCAATTTGCTTTTTAACAATCTTTACTTAAAACAACTATCTATGAATATACGTGATAAAAAAACATGTCTCCACTAACAAATGTAGGGTCACCTAAATTCAATTTTCAGCACTAAGACAAAAATCAAACTCCCAATGTGTATAACCTACAATTTGATCACTTAGGCAATACATCAAACCCCTTATGTGCATAACAAAAACCCATCAATTACTTGAAACCAAACACAAACCCTCTTCAACTCCTAACCCTAACCCTACATTCAATTTAAAACACAATTCTAACCCAAACCCTAATCATTTCCAAATGTATTGTATGAGTTAAACTAGTGGATACCTTTATGTGGATAATTGTGATATAAACACGAATGTAGTCGATAGAGATTTGTTGGAGAATGTAGGCCTTCGGATAAATGAATTTATCAACCAACGAATGAGGTAGAAGATGATAATGAGAGCTAGGATTTTGGTTTAATGAAGAAGGAGATGAATAAAGATAGAGAGAAGTGAGTGAAATGAGAGAATAGGTTAATGAATTCGGGTGAATAAAATGGTGGCCCGGTAGACTCGTTGTTTTCAACAACGAGCTCTTCTATGGAGTTATTTTTCAAAAAATCACCAAAAGTCCAATGGAGAGTCACTCTTTGTGAAATTTTAAAAATTGTACTATCGTCGTTCTCAACAACGAGTCCAGTATAAAGAACCTCACTGTTGGGAACATCGAGTCTTGTTTGAAAATTTTGAACTAAACTCGTCTTTGGGAACGACGAGTTTCTCAAAAAAAATTAAAACTACACTCACCATATCCCAACAACGAGCACGAAATAACCAAACTCGCCATTGGGAATGGCGAGTGTTTGTTGAGTATTCGAGTGCAATTAGTTTGGCAACTGTCTTTTGTTTTTTGCAAATAGTTTCGAAAAAATGCATAAATTAAAAAAAGTCGAGAGATTGGGCCGTGGGGTTGCAAGGTGGGGGAAATTGGAACGGAAGGGTGGGGCATGGATCCTTAAGGACCTCAAGAACGAGCGGTTGTAGCTTGTGCTAGCTTTATTTGCACGTGTAGTTAATGTGTTTATGTTTATCATTTTTCGAGAAAAAATTAGACACTAGTATTTGTTGATGGATTTGGATACTCAACGTGTTACTATCTACTTTGAGGGTCAAATAAATTCATATACTATATCTTAAGCTAATAGGCCTACATTTCTCTCCTTTCTCCATTTTGAAATGGAGAAAGGAGAGCAAAAGTAGGAAATCACACCTACCTTAATACGTGCACACCACATTTTTTTACTTAACAAAATAAAATACAAAAACAAATACAAAAACAAAAAAAAAATCCTTCCTCTCCCAACTCCCCCTCCTCAAAATCCTGCTAACCCTTCTCCCCACCAAATCTCAGCAGTCGTCGTTCGCCAACCCGCCCAAATCCTCGCCGTCGACGCTCACTGGCCTGCCATGGGTGATGACACCGTCGGTAAGAATTCTCCTATAAATTAGGGCTTTTGAATTCCTAATTTGTTTTGTAATATTGTATTTATGAAACCCTAATTTACCACCCGCTTTTATTCTTGATTTCTAATTAGGGCGTTTCAATTCTTAAAATTTTAAAATACAAACCCTAATTATGGATTCAAAAATAAAGATTGGTTATTTTCAGACCAAATCCTTACTAATGTTCTGTTCTTGATTCTTTGTTTCTTCATATCCAAATAAATTAGATTTTAGAAGCTATGGTAGAAATTGGGATTTTGGAAGGCGAAGAGATGAAGGAAAGAATAAACTGTGGGAAAGTAAGAGATAATGTAAGTGATTATATGTTTATTTTTGTTTATTCACTGATTTACACTACTCTCTCCAATGTGTACTCCCAGAGATTACGAAGATGGACATTACGCATGTATGTCATGTTGTTGCTGCAATTAACCTAGACTAGTAATTTCCACGTGCGATACACATCTTAACAAATATATTTTTATTAATAGTAAAAACTTTAATGTAGTCTAGTCTTAAATCTAATACTTCCTTTATATTAGATTAGATATGCACGTGCAATACACGGATTTGTTTATCTACAAATGTTTCTATTAATTGAATTTAATTTAGACATATATTGCACGGGTTTGCTCAGTTACAAAATTAGGGTTTGTTTGTTTACAACCCCAACTCTCCCATTAAAATAGTAGAGATGTAGGTTACCTGAAGATCAACTTTTATTCTTCAATTTGATGGTAATTGTGTTCACTACTTCTTATAATTATTTCTCATGAAAAATTACTTTTGTTAAGTTCTTGAGCTTTTTCATTTATTTTTAACAATATCTCATAATTATTTTAGCAATCTTTCTTCAATTAGAATTGTTGTTTTAGTTTTTATATCCATTTTCGGTTAATATTTAATTTGTTTGTGTTTGAGTATTTTTCTGCTTTTTTACGATAATATGGTCAAGTTTTGAGATTCAGAATCAAATGCAAACCTAATAAGGTAAGGTTTCGGATTAGAAGCAAGGGGATCATCAAGTGTGAAATTGGAACGAATTGACTTACATATGAGGGCTTTTTCTTCTAATTGATATTTGTTTTCATTTGAATTTTTGCATTTTAAGTAATATTATAATTAAATTTTCAATTACCAAGAATGATGGATTGTAGATGATGGTAAAAAGCATGAAAGTTGAATAGTTTGGTCAATTTTATCATTATTGTATTTTATTATTTTTATTTTCTTAAGGTAAAAGTGAACAAATGAGTGAATATATAAGAAAGCTAAGGACTTCCATCAAATGGTTGATGAAATTAAAAGATGAAAATTTGATGAAGCAAGAGAAGCTTCAGAATATGTTGGAATCAGAAGGGAAACAACATGCAGATAGTGGTATCTTTTCTACATATATATATTTTTTTGTTTGAAAAGTTTTGGTGAATTATAGTACTGTATGTTTGTTTTATAGTTAGATCAGTTTATACAGACACAACTAAGGAGTAATATAGAAAAGTTGGAGGCAAATATTGAGGAACTTCGCAGACAATATGAGTATTTGCAAGCAAGCTTTAGAATGGAGGAATCTGACAAGATTGTAAGTCTCTTTCTTAGCATCTCTAAATTTCGGTAATTATTCGACTATTTTTTTATTTTCTTTTAATTGAATAAATATATAGAATGATATTGGTTTGTTTGAAATTGTGAATTAGTTAATTTGTAGATTTATCATCTTTTCATTATATTGTGATTGAAATAGCTAAGAGGTATTTTTAAATTTTTAAGTAATATATAATTTTATGAGCCCCTCAAAATTATTTTAGTCTGTGCAATTTGCACAGGGTAACACTAGTACTAAAGAACCTCATATGCAAAAGAATCATAGTATAACAAAGTTCCTGAATCGTACGTTAAATTCGCCAATCATTCGGAAAGAAATCATCAGCCATACAGATTTGCGAATTATTCCTAGGTTCGCATTTAATTCCCGCAGTTCACAAATTATTTATGAAAATCGTGAATTAAACGAATGTTCGGGAATAATTCAGGAATTTAGCGAATTGTACAATAAATTTTTATGAATTTAAATATATATTTACTTAGGTGATGAGTAATGACTGCTAAGATACATTAAATTTTGTATTTTCTTTCTTCTCGAACTTTTGTCGAATTTTTTCCGAATTTATTGGATTTTTGACGAATTCCGAATATTAAATCTAGCCAAATTATTCCTGAACACAAAATTTGTGACTATGCTTGCAATTTATCTTTAACAAAATTTATGTTTCCTTTTAAAATTCAGCAATAAATTCTTCTGCAACCGATTCTTTAAGAATTTGGATAACAATGCTTTTCTTTAATTTAGATTTGGCAACTAATATCTTTTAGGAATTTTAAGGAATCGTTATTTATCCTTAAATTTTAAATTAAGTAGGGCTTTTTTTTTATCGTAAAAGGTTGGCAATTGCCCCCCGTGTTTTATTAAAAAATTTAACAAAACAAAAAACAACCAAAAAGAAGGCTTATGAAGTTCAAATCCCAATAGGCTGGGTTCTGGAATTCATATACCCCAACTAACAAACAAAAATACAACGAAATTTAGTTCTACTGATCGGCCACCCCCACCAGAACAACTTTCTCGTGCCAATTTGGGCTCACTCTCTCACTCAATCCCTCGCTTGTATGCTCCAACTATCGTACGCTCTCCCTCGTCGTCCCCAGCAGTGACCCATACGACAAGCGTAAGCACCATATTAGAGGGCTCGCAGGCACCCCACCAATATGACAACTCCATGTCAAGATTGAGTCCTCGTTCTCATCCCCTTTAGCGGGTTTGGGGGTTTGGATATCCAAAGGGAAGTGGATCCTGTGAATCTCTAACAAGCAGATCTTGTAGGATCCGATATACATGTTGCCACCCGTAGAAGGAAATATTGTAGGGTTTTCAGATTAAAAATGTCCGAAGTTTCCTTAACAAAAGGACATAGAGAGTGGTTAAGATGATATAAGAGTATAGACGAAAATGACAAAAAAGGGATTTGAGTTTCCATAGATTAGCAGTCCTATCATATATATTAAGTAAAACAGGATTGTATACTTCTAATTTCGAAAGAAATAACAAGTATCCAAGTGGATAAAAAGAAAGGGGAAAAAAAAAACAGAGCTCGGCAAAATGAAAGTTGCTGGAAAACAAGAAAGAAATATTAAAATGATGTTTTATGAGTAAAACTCCATTAAAATGTGACAGGAAATTGTTTGGGACCTTCTAAGCAAGTTATAACTCAAGAGAAAATGTTGGCAGTTTGGGTGATCGAAAATGGTAAAGGACATTATCTACACCTTGACTACTCCTAATCGTAGGACCAGCTCACAGAATGTTCAAGAACAGCATGAACATGACTGCTTATGTTGAGCAAGACTAGTAGATGAAATTGGGTAAATATCAGACACCGATAACCAAATTAGCAATTAACATGCTAATCAAATTCAAGGCCTATAGTAGTAATTATAAATTTAAATGAAAATAGAATATAAAAGTGATATAGGTACCTTGAGGTGGGAACTGTTGAAATATGCTACATCAGCATTTCGACTACCTCCAACATGCAATGGTTAGAACAAAGGCTAAAAACTCCCCCTTTTCACCTCTATGACATGATTTACTTTGACTGCAAATTCTCTGACCTCTGCAATGAATATCATTATCAGTCACAAAACTGTACAGTGAAGATGCAGTGTAATCCTATGACACAAAGCCATTAAAAAGCCAAAATTTCGCAAGGATCCAAAATCTTTCAATTGCTGTAGTCACCATCTCTCAACTATCAGATTTTATCAGAGAGGTGTATGATTCCTGTGAGCAGCACTTAACGACCACAAGATTAAGTTTTTCGCGAGTTCTATGGTTCCAGACCTGGAAGTTTAAGCCCATTCAACCCAAGTGAAGATAATTCTTGTGTTTATTCTTACTGTAACACAGACTCCGGGAAGATACTATTGATGAGCTTTCCAACTACCAATCAAGTCTACAAAACATGTTAAAGGAGCGGAGTGAAGCAAAGTAGACCCTGCATGATTTCTTCAACTTCCAACTACCCCTTGATGCCAGTTAATTAGTTTGCTATCTATACATTTTACTCATGAAAAAGATTGTCTATCAACCAATTTGTCTCCTATACGCATAAAATAAGATAGAAAAATGTATCTTTTTGGCAAGAATACAATTATTCTGTAGAATTTTCTTATAAACCCGCACAGCCGGGCCAAAACCAAAAATTGCTCAAAACCTGACAAGCAGATATTAAAACTCTTGAATCATAACGCTCCTTACCCTGTCCGTGCATTCCCCTGCTACCAATAATCTCCACAAGAGCACTTTCCATCCTTGAAATGGTGAAACCTACTCGAATCCCTAACCACAATCATCCTCTCAGTAATCTTCGAAATGAACTTGATTGCAGTATGGCAGTCCCCACAAATCCTTAGATTCTTAATGACTTTGATGGGTGTCCCCTTCCGAGTTGAAATTATCCCAAATGCAACCGCGAGCTTCTCACTATGATATGTAAGGTTCTGCTCCTTTTGTTCCTCCTCCACATCGTGCAAAACAAATTTTGTATCTGGGATGTAGCCTTCTTCCTTCATCTTCTTATTAAGTCTGTCTAATTCTGAATAAATTTCTTCAGTTCTGGGATGTGTGCAATCCCCAACGAGGAACTCATGAACCTTCCTCTTGATTTCAATCCAACTTGCCCCTGGCTTCTTCACTACCCCTTGACTATCCATTCTCTTCCAAATACTCTCTGCCTCGTCCCAGTTGCCATTTGAAGCATAGATATTTGCCAGAGTAACATACGTTGCTGGATTCTCTGGCTCGATCTGAAACAAAGCCTCTGCTGCTCGTTTTGCTAAGGATAAATTTTTGTGAATTCCACAACCATTAAGCACAGAAGCCCAAAGGAATTTATCAGGCTTCAAAGGCATCTTATTAATAATCTCTTCTGCTTCTTCAAACCGGCCATTACGGCTCAAGAGGTCAACCACACAAGCATAGTGATTGGCAGTATGACTAACCCCAAACTTCTCCAGAATCGAATGGAAGATTTCAAGCCCTCTATCCGCTAATCCTGCATGAGTGCAAGCCGAGAGAACCCCAACAAACGTAACATTATCAGGTTTCATTCCTGACCGAACCATTTGATCAAAACATTCCAAAGCCTTCTCCGACTCCCCATTCTGCGCATACCCAGAAATCAACGTGGTCCAAGACACCAAATCCGGTTTCACTATCCCTCCAAAACACACCCGAGCTTTCTCAACATTCCCACACTTGGCATACATATCAACAACCGCAGCAGCCGCAAACGACGACAACCCAAACCCAACTCTCACCATATGCCCATGAATCTCCTTCCCCAACCCTTCCACAGCTATCTCAGCGCAAACATTCAAAACCTCCGCAAAGGTAAAATCATTCGGCCTCACCCCACCCCTCACCATCTCCGCAAACAACCCCAAACTCTCCCTCCTTCTCCCCGCCTCCCCACACATCTTAATCATCGCCGTCCAAGAAACCACGTCCCTATCTACCATTCCATCGAAAACCCTCCGTGCATTGCCAACCCTCCCACATTTCCCATACATCTCCGCAAGCGCACTCCACATGACCCTATCCAACTCAAACCCCTTCCTAACCACGTGGGCATGTATCTCCTTCCCAAATGTCAACACCCCAATACACGAAACCGCACTCAACACCGCAGAAGTCACAAACTTGGCATTACACTCATTGCCATGGGATTCATTAAGGTACATTCGATATATTTGAATGGCATTGTGGGGTTGGTGGTTACGGGCATACGCGGAAATCATGGAGGACCATGAGAAGTGGTCCTTGGTGGGCATTGTGTGGAAGAGGTGTTGAGCTTCGACGAGGTTGCCGACACTGGAGTAGGCAGTGATAAGGGTGTTGAAAGAACAGGGGTCTCGGGTGGGCATTGTGTCGAAAAGGTTACGGGCATGGGAGAGGGAACCGCATTTGGAGAAGAGGTGGAGGAGGCGGTTGGAGAGGAGGAGGGAGAAGGGGAGGGAGGAGAGGAGGGAGTGGAGTTTGAGGGCGGAGGGGAGGGAGCGGGTTTTGAGGCAGTGGGAGAAGGCTTGGTGGATTTGGGATTGGGAGAGTTGGGGTTTGGGGAGGTGGAAAGAGGGGGGTTCGTGGAGGTGCATGGTGTTTTATTTGGGGATGATCAAGTGGCGGGAAAAAAGATTTATGACAAGTATTTATAGAGGAGTACTGAGTACAGGATTTATAGGAGATTATGGAAATACATAAATTTAAGAAATTTGTGACAAATCAAAATATTTATTCTTCGGGCCCGGTCCCTAAAATGAAAATCCACACTATTGGATATCATCTGCATTACAAAAAATAATTGATTTCGTACAAATTTGGCAAAATTTTAACCACTAATCAAGTGGCTTAGGGATAAAGTAATTTTAGAACATTTTATGAAATGTCAATTTTTCTATTGCACAATGGACAGTTAGAATTCTTTGAATTCTTTTAAAATTTAATATACATATAATTTTTAAAATATAGATCACATCTAACTTTATGGATTTTCAAGCTGGAAAACTGATATGAATTTTGAAACGTCTTCCTAGCTAAGTTAGTTATGATGATACCGTAGTTCTCTAATTTCATTATTATTACTAATGATTTACACGTGTGATGCACATCTTTATAAATATATTTTTTCTTAAAAAAATTCCGAGGTTGTCTCGCATCGAGCCTAATACCTCATCAGGGCCGGCCCAAGGATAAAGCAACCAAAAGCTAGGGCTTTAGGCCTAAAAAAATATATCTAAAGAATAATGGCCTCATCACATACCAAAAAATTCGAAATAGACATCCTCACATACCAAAAAACGCAAAATTGATTACAATAATATAATAATAAAGGCCTCCTTACATACCAAAAAATCCGAAATAGTTTCACATACTAAAAAAACCCGAAATTTATTACAATAATATAATAAATGATTTTGCATAGCAAAAAGCTCGAAAGATAACATTTAAATAAAAATATATTAATTTTAACAAAATATTATTATAAGCTTTTAAAATGGCTCATTTCGGAGTTCGCTTTAGGCTTAATAAGTGTTGGGCCGGCCTTGTACCTCATTTATATTAGTTATGCTTGTGCATTGCACGTATTTGTTTGGTTACAACTAGAGTTTGTTTTGTGACAAACTCTCCCTATTTTATTAAAATAGTAGATTATTATTATTATTATTATTATTATTATTATTATTATTATTATCTATACTATTAGAGCATCCACAGTCGTTTTTCTCATTTGCTATAAAATGGCAGCTACAGTAATAGCAAATACAATCGATCGCTGCAGTCATCGTTTGCTATATTGTTTCTCATTTTTTAGAAATAAGCGAGCGACGGTATATGATATACTGTCTCATCGTTTCAAATAAATTAAAAAAAGTTAATTACTTATTAACTATTAAACTATATTAATTAACTAAATTAAATAATATAATAATAACTAAAACTAATTAATTAACTACCTAAACCTTAATTACTACCTAAACCTACCCAAATACTGATATTGTCTTGGACGGGGTATGTTTCCTCGGCCGGTACATCATGTACCGGCCCACCATTTTATTTTATTTTATTTTATTTTCTAATCGGCCAATCATGGCCGTTCGTTTATTAAAAAAAAAAAAAAGGAGAGACGGGGTTACATACCCCGGCCGGGGTATGTTTCCCCGTCTGAGGGAATCATAAAAAAAATAATTTTTTAAGTGGGGGAGACGGGGTATGTTTCTCCGTCCTTCATAATTTGAGAATCGTTATTCTGTTTCTCATATATGAGAAACGAATATAGCATATTTGCTATAAAATGGCAAAATGAGAAACGATTGCAGAGGTTCGTTTGCTAAAAAATAGCAAATTGGCATATATAGCAAACGACTGTGGATGCTCTTATCAAGCAAAGTCCCATTTTGGCGGCTTTTTACTATCATGCCCCCATAAACATAAAAGGCTAAAAAAAATACAGGGTTAATTCTATCAATTTTTGCCCCTGATCCCTAAACAATCAGAAGCGTCTCTTCCTTTCCCTCTACCTCTATTTCTCTCCCTCCCACTCTCTCTCCTTCTCTCTTGCACCCACAACTAATTCCCCCCCCCCCCCCCCTTACCCTGCCTACACCACGTCCTCGCCCCACTATCTCGCCCACCCTCTCCCCATTCTCTCTCCTCAATCAACGAAGCCTCCCCATCGTGCCTCCTCGAATCTCCCCCGCAATGCCTCCCCACCGCGCCACCACACCTCCCCACCATTTCTGCTTATACCAAGATTTAGAATGGTTTCCTGCAGCGAAGGTAACATTTTCATCTTCATTTTATAATCAGAAGCGTCTCTTCCTTTCCCTCTGCGTCTATTTCTCTCCCTCCAACTCTCTCTCCTTCTCTCTTGAACCCACAACTAATCCCCTCCCCCCCCCCCCCCCCCCCCCCCCCCCGCGCCCTACCCCGCCTACACCACGCCCTCGCCCCCACTGTCTCGACCACCCTCTTCTTACGAGACCACCACCACCAATTCTAACACAAAGGAGGGATTTGGAATGATCTCCTCCTCTTCTGCCTCCTCTCTCCCTTCCGTCGCCAGGCGCCCTGCCACCCGCAACGCCTCTTCCAAATATGATTTCATCAAGGTATAAGTTTCGATCTTGCTTTACCTTGCAAAATTTGGTGGAAATTCGGTGAATGTTTCAATTTTTTTTGTTAATTTTTTTTGTTTTTGAAAAATTTTTGGCCTAATTTTGTGGAATTAGGTGAAAGTTTGGCTGGGGGACAATGCGGATCATTACTATGTGCTGTCAAGATTTCTTCTTAGCAGGATGCTCACGGTGACGAAGGTGGGTATTTGTTTTTTGAGAATTTTGGAATTGGGAATTTGTTGATTGTGTGGAGCTGATTGTTAATGTTTTTTTATCTTTTTTTTTAAATTTTTGGGTGGAGGTTAGATTCCAAATCACGGTGCAATCAAAATCGCGTTGGAACTGAAGAAGCTTCTCATTGATAACAGCCTTTTGGATGTGTATGTTGTTTAAGGTTTTCTTTGTTGTGTTTGTGGATGGTAGAGTTTGGTAGGTGCGTAGATTAACTTGTGGATGGATAATTATGGAAAATATCTATCTATCTATCTATACTATTATTAAACAAAGCCCCATTTTGGCGGCTTTTATGCATAGTCTTATAGAATCATCTGCGACCAAAATAGTAGAGATGTTCTTCATATGAATTGGTTGCCAATGGGGCATTTCCATGGTATATTTTCAACTGCTTCCATTTGTTTTGATTTCTTATGGTTTAGATGTTGGATTCTCCGTGCTAGGAAGAAACCGAGGGCAACGAGTCTGAGCATAATCAACAATCTGGAAGGGGAAAAATAGCAAAGCAGAATTGTAAATATGATATCAGTTAACATTGGCTATCAAGCTTCCACCATATCATTTTTTTGAACTTGAAGAACATACATACCTATACTCTTGATCATATATAGGTTTAGTTGTAGTTTATAGTTGTAGTTGATCATATATAGGTTTAGTTGATAATCTAACTATGGTATTGATAATCTAACTGAAGTAACATATAAGGGCGTGCATCGCACGCGTGCAAATAGCTAGTTATTATTAATAACAACTTAGAATAAGTTGCTACTTATGTATAAAAGTTGCTACTTATCGCTCGATTAATGGAGAGGATAAGTTGTTGTGGCTACCAGTCACCAGATGGGAGAGGTTAGCTTACAACTCGATCAGCATATATGTAAGAGTCTAACACAATATAATCCTAACTTGGAGAGCCCTTAATAATGTGCAATGAGGAGGCCAAAACCCTTGATCACCTCCTACTGAGATGTCAAGTCACAACAAGAGTACGGAGTCTCTCAATATTTGACCCCACGATTAATTAAGGACGTAGGGAGATGATATTCTCGAAACTATCCAGAGTTGGATGAACATGGAAAGTCAACAGGTTGATGCATGCATGCGCTGCAAAATAGGTGCTGCTTATATATTTATGTGGCACATATATATGGAGGTCGGGGTCGACAATAGGCCTTTTCAACCCACAAGCATTATAAACCCAGTCCTAGCTAGCAGAGTGGCATTGCCCTTCAAGTATCAATCGCAACGTACGTATAAGCCTCTCCGAAATCAAGTAATTAACCAGCATCGATCCAGTCCATTTTGTGTGGCAACCTCCACCTCAAATTAAGCACACACTCAAAGTGAACGTGGATATATGTGCTGCAACTAGCCCATCGAATCCTGCATTGGAATTATCACAAGAGACGAGGTGGGGCCGGCGGGTGTTGAATTAATGTGGAAGCCAGAGAAGTTAGTTAACACCAAAGAGGCAGAGCTCGCTGAGGCATATGTACGTGCTCCTCCATGGGATCAAAGTACGTGGCAAAGTATTAATTACTGCACAAATAACATGTACACTTAGGTGAAGGAGATGCTTTCCAACATTCTCGATCTATACGAACAGGCGTCACAACCACACTACACGGTGGCCGCAGCTTGAAAAAGAGGCACCTGGAATCCATCTTTCAAACATCCGCTTGACATAGGCCCCCACCTCAGACTTACGGAGCTTCAGGCCTACATCTCCAATGCTGGAATTGGCTACTCCCAGGGTCCCGATAAAAAATTCTGCAAATTGGAGAAGAATGGCAAGTTCACGGTTCGCTCCATGTACAAGTGCATCCATTTTAGGGGATGTTCTTCAAAGTGGGCTGTCGTCATCTGGAGGACGAAAGCTCCACTAAAAATCAAAGCCTTCTTATGGTTGGTACTAAATGATGCGATCCTGACTAGAGAAAACCTCGTTAAGCGACAACCGAGTGTAGACTCTCAATGTGGATTCTGCCATGCCCTCGAGACTAGAGACCATCTTTTTCTTCAATGTCCTAGAAGTAAAGCGGTACCCATGGAGGTACTCAGTGTCCTAGGGACAACTCAATATCCTAGCACTTACGAGGACCTATGGGTAGGCCCAAAGTTCGCAACGGAGAAGGGTGCCATGAGGGAAGCATGGTATTTAGCTATCGCCGCAATGACCTGGGTTTTATGGCTAGATAGAAATAATTTTTACTTTCGTAGAACTTGCAATAGTATTTCTGGCAATTTGATGCACATTATGCATTTTATTTCATTTTGAGCTAATGTGGCACTAGCAGGTCCCAGGGGAAGGATTGCGAGTGTTTTCCAGAAAGAGGAGTTTATGATGAGGAGATCGAGATCGGGCCGACGATCGATTGACAGCTAGCACAGCACAGTCTACTATGTTCATTGATACCCACCACCCCAAGGTTTGTTGGGGGATTTGATGTATCGCTTTGCGGTTTCTCTATGTTTATTTTGTCCTACCCTCCATGTTCGGGGTGGAGTTTATGTACTTTTGCTCTGTTGTAGGATTTTGTAGTAAGCTCAGTTATCTGAGTATGTTTTATTAATCTCTTATTAATGAAACAGGGTGGCCAGATTCCACCTTTTCTTCAAAAAAAAAAAAAAACATTATAGAAGGGATGATGATGTCTAATAATTAATTGGGCTAGCTGCTACTCCATGGCAGGTGGTGCATATTATCAAGGAGGGAAGGCGTGCACAAACACTCTTATGCTGTTCATAAGTCGTGTTAACAGGCAATGCAATCAGCTCATGTAATTTGTATCGTATTTTACTTTATGCTCTTCATGGCTCACGGCTCACTACAACTGTCTTGCTTTCACCGTTGCAACTGTGAATTTTTTATTTTTTATAAGACACTTTTTCAAAATATTTGTAGAAAGAGGACAGTATGTTGTTGAAGTATTTGCGTTCGAGGACTTAACAACTAAACTCGCCATTCCCAACGGCGAGTTTAGTTGTTTCATGCTCGCCGTTGGGACACAGCGAGGCTAGTGCTAATTTTTTAAAAAACTCTCCGTTCCCAACGATGAGTTCAGTTTAAAATTTTTAATGCAGACTCACTGTTCCCAACGGCGTGGACATTTATACTAGACTCGCTGTTGGGAACAGCGAGTTTAGTTCAAAATTTTGAAAGAAGACTCGCCTTTCCTAATGGCGAGGACATTTATACTAGACTCGTTGTTGGGAACGGCGAGGATGTATGAAATTCCACAAAGAGTGAAACATCCTATTGGACTTAGTGAATTTTCAAAAAAAAAACTCCATACAATTTTTTTTTGAACTAAACTCGCCGTTCCCAATAGCGAGTCTAGTGTAAATGTCCTCGCCGTTGGGAATAGCGAGTCTTTATTGAAAATTTTGAACCAAACTCGTTGTTCCTAACAGCAAGTCTAGTATATGTTAGGTTTTGTGAGAAATTAACAATTGGGAATTAGGGTTAAAATCTAGATCTAAGTTGCTTGAGATATTCACCCTAGGTATCAAGATTGGAATACCTAGACTACTATCACAAGCCAGTATTTATCAATAAATACTGGTTTGGGTATCTGGTTATAAGCCCACAAACCCGCGTTCCAATATCCAATCAATTGTACGTTCAATACACGTGTTACTCATATGCACATGTATTATTTATATATAGAGAATATATCC
Organism: Hemerocallis citrina; assembly: GCA_017893485.1. NCBI lineage: Eukaryota > Viridiplantae > Streptophyta > Magnoliopsida > Asparagales > Asphodelaceae > Hemerocallis > Hemerocallis citrina. The sequence goes on along the minus strand of CM030366.1, from coordinate 136,740,301 downwards.
ATATATCCAACAATCTCCTCCTATATTCTCAATATATAAAGTACATGAGTATCTCATTAGTTCAGTATAAAACTGACTGGCTAATAGCAGTCGATAATATAAGAAAAGCATCATAAAAGTATAGTTTCATAAGAACCAATATAATTATAAATTTGAATAGTTCAATCAAAGCTAAACCAATATAATTAAATAGTTTCAAACCATATCCAATTCAGAATAGTTCACAAAGACTAAACCAATAGATAAAATAAATCATAGTCTCAAAACTAAACAAAGCAAATAAACTTCAAACCAAATTAAAGAGTTTTAAGCTCAAACATGCAGTCTTAAACTCAAAAGAAGTTCTTATCAAGCAAGTGATTAGCAATAGAAAATCTTTGCATGCTTCTTCATGATTACTCCTCCATATCGAGCAAGTCATCATCTTCAAAATCGAGATCTAGGATTCTATCTCCATTATCTTTGCTAGCACCTGTTGCTCAACATTGCAAATAAGAATTTCACGAGTCATTTCTCTTTGAATTCAAACAAATTGCAGAAAAGAATCTAGTTCAAACAAAAGAACTTAGTACAATTCAAATTGACTAGCAAGATTTTAACACAAGCATCACAATCAAGTATCTTTAACAAATAAAGTACATTAACTTTTATAGTTTCTACACAAGAACCATACTATGTTTCATATTGGAATGAAAAGACTGCCATTTCAATCATGGTTTAACACTGAATCATCAAAATTGGAATGAAACATGTATCCATAAAAGACATATCATCAAAATTGGAACGATATTTATGACAATTTAATCATCGGAAACACATCGACAAGTTTTCATCTTTCGTATTGGAATAATATGATTATTCTAAGTAAATTCTATAGATATATAATACCATCAAAATTGGAATGACATTATATATTTTTGAAATTTATGTGGAATCATCAGGATTATCTAAAACATGTTAACAGTAAAATTGATGCTTAAGTTTTAACTTCTTTATGGCTGTTATGGGTTCTAATTATCAAAATAACTATGGTGTTAAGACCTTTATAACTCAATGGCTCTTTACCCCATTTCCTCCACAGTTTTGACAATTAGACTGATTTGTAATCCTTTAGTAAGGGCATCATCCATATTCTGTTTTGATCTCACATCAATGAGGGTAATAATCTCTTTCTTAATGAGATAGTTCAATTTTGCCTGTCTAAGATCGACAGTTCATTTCTTACCATTGTAAAGAGAATTAGTTGCTACAGTTTTTGGAGCTTGGTTGTCGCAAAAAAAGCTAAGAGTGGTTACTTTAAACATTCTCAATGGAATATCTAGCAACAGGTCTCTCATCCATTCCGCTTCTTCACCAGCATAAGATAGTGCAAAGAGTTAAGACTCCATAGATGAGAATGCAATATCTGGTTGCCTTTTAGATTTTCATGACACAACTGTTCCTCCTAGTGTAAACACATACCCACTAGTGGATCGACTTTTACCAAATTCTGTGCACCACAATGCATTAGAATATCCTTCCAAAACTGAAGGATGTCTAGAGTAGCACAAAACCAACTCTTGAGTACCACTTAGGTAACCTATTAGCCTCTCAAGGGCATTCCAATGTGACTTACTGGGATTACTAGTGAATCTGCTAAGCATGCCTACCGCAAATGCTATGTCTGGTCTAGTGCAGATCATTGTATACATAAGACTTCCAATTAGTTTGGAATAATCCAACTGTCTCACTGTTACACCATCGTTAGGTGTCAACTTATTGTTATAATCATAAGGTATTTCAAACATTTTGCAATCACTGTATCCCCACTTTTGTAACACATTATTGATATAGTGAGACTGACTAAGGAATATACCTTGCCTACCAAAACTCACTCTCATACCTAAAATAGTGTCCACAACACCTAGGTCCTTCATGCTGGATTCTTTGGATATCATTGTTTTAACTTCAACTACAGTTGAGAGGTCACTTCCTGTAGCGCCCCAAATTTTCAATATAATATCTCAGAAATACGTGGCACAATTCCAGAATCAACTTCAATGTAATCATAAACATAGCAACCAAATACAGGGAAAATTAAAACTTTTTATTACATCAATTGTTTACAAAGCATAGCAGAAAATTAAACTCCTTGAATTACATTTTTTTTCTTTTACAACACATTATTTTATAATTTACATAATCTCTATTATCATTCTACCACATACATCCAAATCTCAAGCTATAAGCACCTACCTATAAAACATGAGGTTAGAGATAACCCTATTCCCCAAAACTACAGGGATTAGCCATAATGGTGTGAGTGACATAAAAATAAATGCAATATAAATAAAACATAAAGCATAGAGTCATAAACAACATGTATCAACAGTAAGAATAAATGAAATAAGAAATAACAATAAATAAAATATGAAAACATCAGGTGAAACTAGACTAAGTGTCAAGTGTAGGAAAACAGAAAACAATCATGCATAAAACCAAGTTAAGAAAACACCATTGCCATATGGTGACTCTCTAATGTATACTTGTCGGATTCTATGCATCCCACTCTACATAGGTCCAGTGCAAGCCCTTATCGTTTTCCACTTTATAGGGTTTAATCTTTCGTTATGCAACTAATCCTACTACGATGACTACTACGAGATATAGATAAACTGTGAGTATTAGCCCACGCCCCGATAATTCCGGAGGTCAATCTCTATCCATAGATAATTCCAAAGACTATTTCACTCACACCTGAAAATCTTCGAGAATACCCCACACCGCAAGCTATGGCGCCCATCACACGAATACCCCATGAGCGTCACCTCGACCCCAATAATTTCGGAGATCAATCCCACACCGCAGGTAATTCCGAAGACTATTTCACTCACACCTTGATAATTCCGGGGATTATCTCACACCGCAAGCCATACTGAGGTCCATAACCCATGTTCTCATTTCATCATATCACCATCTAGTGTCTGTCCTTATCTTTTTAAGTTAATTAATTAATTTCGAATCTCCTAGAGTTGGTGTACCCTACCGGACTTAACTCAACTGATCAATAACAAAGCCACAACAGGCCAAATCACAAAATCTCGACTGTCGGTATCTAGGGTCCCACACACCCTCTAGAGACTCACAACTCAACCATCAACACAAAATCTTTTATTTTAAACATTTCATTTCATTTCATTGTTAACTTACTCACAGTGAGAAATTTATTCAATCAACATAAATTCGAATCCCATTTGTAATCAACTAAAGTCTACATATTTTAGTTAAGAAATTTGGAACCATCACATTGTTTTAAAGTGTATTATACATACCCCAAAGGTAGTAGGGAAAACTTGAAAAGATCCAGTCTAGCAGCTTGTTCTATCACTTACTGCCTACGGTTGAATGTCCTCGTGTCAAGCCCCGGCTTCCCAAAAGAGAATACGGAATACAAATATGTTACTAAGCCCAGCGAATGATTTTAATCATCCATAAGCTATTCAAGAATCTTACAATATTTCACAAGAATAATCAGAGTCGGAAGCAAAAGAGTCAACAATCATGCACATATGAACCAAATACCAACAAAAATACTTGAAACCAAAATATATTAATCTCAAATAATCATGATCTGAATAAGTCAAATATCATGGGTCACATTGCCCAAATACAAATAAATCCAAGTATTAAAATACAATATTGTTCAAGCAAGAAACAAGAAAAATAATAATAACAAGATCCATCACTAATATTCATATCACCAATACCATCTGGAACCTGTTCTCCAAAATCTGCAATTTAACAATTGCAGGGATAGGAAAAAGAAAACAATTACCCATCAATTGCAAGTTACGGGCCACTTGTAATGCAGGATACAAGTACATGAGAAAAACTAACAAATAACATGGAATAGGCATGATAACAAAACATAACAACTAGCATGGTAAAGTGAACAAGTACAAGTAGCATGTATCGAGTATTAAGTAAACAAGTAACAAATCATCAAACATCAAGTATCAAGTATCATGTGAACATGTAGCAAGTGTCAAGTATCAAGTCTCATGTATCATGTAATCAAGTAAAAAGTAAGCATGTATCATGTTCAAGTATCATATATCAAGTCTTGTAGTGATTACTATCTAGGTAGCACTTCATGCATCCCGATTTTTACTACATGGTTGCTACATTCAAACAATTTCACTTTAGATTTCATAGTGGAGTCCATAGGGCAGTGTACTCAGGGATCAGGATAACGGGAAACAGGTTCATGAATCAAACAGGTACACGAATCATCCAATTTATGCACCAACAGGTTCATAAATCAACAGGTATACGACCAATAGGTCTGTGCATCAACAAGTAACAGGTACATGAACCAATAGGTCCATGCATCAACAAGTAACAGGTACATGAACCAACAAGTCCTTGCATCAACAAATAACAGGTATATGAACCAATAAATCCATGCATCAACAGGTAGCAGGTACATGAACCAACAGGTCCATGCATCAATAGGTTCATGTATCAACATGAATCAAATGGGAATCACGGCCCCCTTCTAAGTACATAATTCTATATATTTCACTACTAGATCTTTCCCTTAACCCGGACTTGGTTATTTTATTATTATTAGTAAACAGGCATGTGCAAGTACTAAACATAGCAAGAATATCATGGCCTGATCATGTAACAAGTTCAAGTTGCAAGATAAACATGTACGGGTGCAAGATAATACACAAAAAGGTAAAATCACGAGATTTCTAGTTCAGGACAGCAAGACCAAACTGCAGTAAAACTGAGACCCGGTGTTACAAATATGCAAATCTGAATCCGTCAAAAGGTCTAAAAAATAGATTCCCAACCGAATCCAGCGAATATAAATAAGTCATATAGTATTTCACAAAAACATAACTCAAAACTGATTTGAATCCAGGAAATATGTTCAGCTAGAAATCAGAAAACCGCATTCAAAGTCAGGAAAACAGCATTAAAACACCTCAAATAAATCCAGGAAAAATCTGGGTATTCCCCTATATGTCTAGTATCAGAATATAAAGTTTCAAAATTTTCCAATAAGATTAACTTGGCCAAGGAAATTAAGAAAACATCCAGAAACGATAGTTTGGTAAATATGTAATTCCCAACATTGCTGTACAAAAACTGTAATATCTCGCAAACCGTAAAACGAAATTCAAATCCGCCAAAGGGAGATGAAAATAGATAAAATAAGATAACTTTCATATTTCATAAATATTTTTCGTACAGGAAAATGAATTAGAGTGAAAATACAAATCTTTACAGAACAACGAGCGAAATCCAGCAAGTAAGGTTTTTATAAACAAGCATAAAACTGCATATAAACTCATCAATAAAATCCACCAAAATTCTGGATAATCCCTAAATAGATATAAAAATACTGACCAAAATTTCAGATCAAATAATATGCTTATCACTAGTATCAAAATAGTTTAATCATTGAAATCATCAAGAAACGAAATCTGGAAATGAAATACACCTCTGTAGTAAAACATCCATATCTCCCACATACGAAAACGAAATCAATCAAGGTCAGAGGGGTTGGAAAGAAGATGAATTTCTCTACAAATCATGTTTTATACTGAAATTAAGATACTGACATTAATATGGTCTAACTTACTGATCAAGACAGATCATCGACAAAACACAGAATTTCCTTTAGGAACAAACAAACATGAATCACACGAAACTTGGTCGAAACATAACTAAACATGAATTAGAGTCTACTAAGTGTCCAAACAACATGAAATAGGGTATACGACATGTCCACAACAAGTATAACACATGGATCTCACAAGCACACAAGTTCTCATAATTGTTTCACATAAACATCATATCAAGAACATCATATCAAGAACGGGCAAAACCTAGGGTGTTTCATGTCAAATTTTGTGTCGTGAGTCAACTATGGTAAAAAAACTATAGAGACAATACTCATCAAACATACATCACACACACGAGTTGTCTCTAGAATCCAATCACACTACAAGCGATATTTATGACTTGTATCATACAAAGGAATTTGAGTACAAGTTACTTACCTTAATCGACCACGAAAACGACTCTAAGCAAGAATAACGGGAACGGATTCTCGGGGCACGAACACAAACACAACGAATGGATCACGAACACACGATTACGAACAAGATGAAGATGATCGAGATCACGAACACAATCAGACGGCTGAGATCAGAGATCAAGATCAAGATGATCGGATCAGGTCGGACGGTCAGATTTCCCTGATGATGAAGATAATTATGAAGATCAAGATCGATTGATCAAATGGCTGCGATCAAAGAAAATTGATGATCATCATGATCGTGATGATCAAGAAGAGATAGGATGGCTAGGATCTAATCGGATGATCAAGAGGAGATCGACGGCCCACATCCAATCAAGCATGATGATCAAGATCCAACAGACGGCTAAGATCACCCCGATGGTGATGATCAAGATCAAATCAACAGACGGCTAGGGATCAATTAATCAAGATCAAGATCACAAGATCGGACGGTCCAGAATCAACATGATCAAAAAAACCCACTTGATCAAACCTATGCACAACCGTAATGGCTGCACTGGCTCTGACGGCGGATGGCGGTGGCCAAGGGGTCGCGCTGGCTGCGGCAAGGCAGGGGACAGTGACGGTACAGGGCTGCCGGTGCGGTGACAGGTCGGAGGTACACTGGCTCGTGGAGGGGACCAGGGAGAAGGGTTGAGGAAGATGAGAAGGTCGGGAGGAAAGGCAGTGTGTCACAGGGGCTGAGGTCGAGCAGCGCAGCGAGGTCACGACGGGATAGGAGGAGAGGTCGGGGAGAGAGAGAGGAGCAGATGAAACGGCGGAAGGGAAAATAGGCGGCTGCATGGGTTCACAGGGGGGGAATTAATATGACGGCTGGCTTGAAGAATAGGGATGCACAGTAATATATAAGGTATAGATAGGGTTTAGGCTGATAGGGGTTTCGGGTGTGGGTATTTAACGGGTTTGGGGTTAGGGCTTAATGGGTTTAGGTGTTATATAATGGGTTATGGGTAAAGGGGATGTTTATAATTGGGTTTAGGGGAAATAGTGGGTTTCGGGTATAGGGGTTAATATAATAGGGTAATGGATAATGGGTTTTTGAGTTTGGGTATGAAAGGGGTCAAATAAGAAAAATACAATAACTAATAAAATATAATTTTATAAAATAATGTAATTTAAATTACAACATAGAATTTATTTTGAAATGCCTACAATTGAAATTACAAATAGAAATGGGTTTTAAAATCCAATAGGGGACAAGATAACAAAATATAATTGTACTACATTATGAAAATTATTTGAAATAACTACAAACACAATTAACAATAGAAATGGATTTTTTTAAATAAACAATCAAAGTTATAATAATAACAATAATAACAATAATCAGAATAATAATAATAATAAAATAAAAATAACCGTTGTAACAATAATACTAATAAGGTTTGTATAAAAATCATTGGAAAAATAGCTACAAATAAAACTCTTGATCATAAATAGAAAGATCCAAAAACAAATTTTAACAAAAAGAGTTTAAGAGCACAAAAAATAATTTATAAAAATCAAAAATCCGAAAATACACAGAATATACGGATTTGGAAAAACAGGGGTTACACCTCGGGTCAACCAGCAGTTCTCTTTACTAAATACTATATAGACAGGGACCAAATATGTTTGTAAATGTATAGACTAAATAATGCAAACAGGGGCTAGTACATTCATTCATCTAGTTCTTTACTCATCAAAATCCCAAACAGTGTGTGTATGTCAGAGGTGGGCAAATCTTTGGCATTAGCCATGGTGTTAGCACAGTAATATCTTGCGTGTAACTAACTCATCCTAATAGACGTAAAAACAATATGAGAGCATAAAGAACAAGTGAGATGAGATTAAACAACATCACATCTATAGCCATTTCTATATACAGAAATTGGCATTTCATATAATCCTCGTCAACTGCCTTCCTAGGCATTTATCTTTTTTTTTTTTTTTTTTTTTGAGGTAAAAGGTGGAATAAGGCCACCCTGTTTCATTAATAAGAAGTTAATAAAACAAACCCGGCGTACCGGGAGAAAACAACAGTACAAAACAAAGGTACAATGCAGGATAAGAGAAAAAGGAAACAAAAACATACACCCCCAACAAACCCTGGGGGATGGGTTTAACTACTGAAACACCAAACAACCAGAAAGTGCAGTGGTTTGGAACAGATGCTGGAAAAGGCCTTGCCACAACTGGTGAAGCCAGTCCCTCAGTCCAGTGTCAGGCCGATCTCTATCTCCTCATCGTCAAACTCTTCCACCTGGAATACTCTAGCTATCCTTCCTCTTGCCCCTGTGGCCGCAGCTGTAGCCCAAAAAGAGATAAGATGCATGATGTGAGTCAGGTTACCAGAAATACTATTACATGAAGCGCGAAAATAAAAATTATTTCTGTCTAGCCATAGCACCCAGGTAGTAGCCGCTATTGTGATATACCACGCCTCCTTCATATTATGGCAAATCATTGCAAATTTGGGGCCAATCCATAAATCCTCATATATGTGGGGGTAGTCGCTTGTTCCTAGGGCTCGGAGTACCTCGACCATAGTTGCCTTACTTCTAGGGCAGTGAATGAAGAGGTGGTTCAGATCTTCCACAGGATCATCGCAGAAGCCACAGTTGGTCGCTACCTGTGGTTGTCGTTTGGCAAGGTTTTGCCTAGTGAGGATAGCATTATTGAGCACTAGCCATAAGAAAACTCTGACTTTTAGGGGAGTTTTCGCCTTCCACAGCACCTGTGCCATATAGTCCCGTTTGGGAATAAGGACAACCTCCGCGAAATTAAACATACCCAATCTGAGCTTGTTGTTAAAGAAGTCATCCATCAAAGCCATATAGTCCCCTTTAGTTTCTTCCCAAAAGATTTGGAAGAACATCATTGGGAAGCCATCTGGCCCTGGTGACTTGTCTGCTCCCATATGATTGATCTCCTTTTTAACTTCCTCCTCCGAGAACGGAGACTCCAGGCAGGAAAGCGTCGGCGAAGATTCGATCTGGTAAGCCTGCCAGAAATCATTCCTGAGTGGAGCCCGGAAGTCGATCTTCTTCCCCAATTGGTCCTTGTAATATCCTTGGAAGGCGGAGGATATCAACAGTACATCTTGCACTTTCCCCGCGCTTGTTTCTAAGGATAAGATAAGATTGGACCTGCGCCTTGCACTTGCCACTCGGTGGAAGAAAGCCGTATTTGCGTCTCCCTCTTTGAGCCACGAAATTCTAGATCTTTGTTGCCATTTAATTTTTTCCATCTTATAGAGATGTGCAATATTCTCACGTAGCTCCAGAAGTGTATTTCTTTCCTCCTGTGACAAGTCTCTCGTTTCCCCCACTCTTTCAAGTTCATCAATTCCTTCCAACAATGAATCTTTTGCACGCCAGATGGACGAGAACCTTGATCGGTTCCAATTACGAAGCCGCTTTCTTAATCTGCATATTTTTTCACACCATCGGCTCGCAGCATCTGAGCCAGTCACTGGGAGCGCCCAATTTTCCATCACCAGGTGGTGAAACCCCTGATTCTCCAGCCAGGCCTTCTCAAATCGAAATTTTCTATAACTTTTGGCTCTCTGAACCCCAATGTCAAGAAGGATAGGTGTATGATCTGATGTTGGTTTAGGGATCGACCTGGCAGATGCGAGAGGGAACTTAGCCTCCCAATCCATCGATATGAGAATCCTGTCCAATTTTGCCAAAATCGGAGTCGACTGCATGTTAGACCAAGTAAATAGTCTATCATTGATAGGGATATCAATCAACTCAAGCTCTGTAATCACCCTATTAAATTCTGCTCTGTGCCTGTCACTGGAACCTCTGCCCTTGTGTTCGAACGCAAATCGAGTGACATTGAAATCTGATGAACCAAATATTATTCACTTTTAGGAGCAATAATCTTAAGGCAATTAGACATTTAAATGCTCTATATGTAGTATTTACGCTTCTTTTCTCTTTTCCATAGGAAACAGACTAAAACAGCAAAACGAAGCAGATTCAGGACTTTGAGGATGATACACAGAAACTACAGAGTATAAGTCGACTGGTTCTTCAAACAGTCGACTGAACAGAGGAGAATGAAATCCCAAAGCTGCTCAGTACAGTCGACTGGTCCTCGAAGACAGTCGACTGGACTGATTAATTATGAATCTCCAGATGTCTCGACACAGTCGACTTACATCCAACACCAGTCGACTGGTATGTGGCGAGTCAGAAGATAAGAACAGATGCATCCTCATCCAAATCCGAATCAAAAATTAAGTTATCCAAACCCAGGTGTTTTCTGCAAATAACAACTTCTCCAACAATCAAAGCAAGAACACATGGTGAGCAGATAAGGAAGAAAAGAAGAAAAGAGAAAGATATAAAAACGCAGATGAAAATAAGGAAAGAAATAATCAAAAGAAGAGGACTTCTCTGCAAAAAGTACAAACCCTAATTCTCTTCCCTTGTTCTATAAATATCAACCAAGAGGCCGAATTTCAGGGAGCTCTGGGAGGGAATCCATCGATCAGCAAGAATCACGATATCAGCATCAAAGGAGGAGAACAAGTCGACTGCTGATTGGGCTGAAGTGCAACATCATACAAATCAGCGTTCCTCTGTTCTTTCTCTTTAGTTTTTATTTCTATTGTAGTCATGAACTCTATTATATTAATCAATAAAGGTTGTATTATGTGCAACTAATTTCATAGTTGGGTAGATTGAAACCATAGTCATGTAATGCTTATATTCTTCTAAACGCTACTCTATTATTTATTGATTAAACCTGAGAGTATTGGTATAGATTTATAATGCTCGAACTTGTTCAGATGTTTCTGAGAAGAGCAGTCGACTGATGTGACAGTAAGTCGACTGCATTATAGAACAGTTTATCAAGTCTGTGTAGTATAGATCTGAATCTGTTATATGAGCATATTGAGACGACCCGTATCTCGTGCTCATAACTTGTAACAAGGGAATCTCTAGGGGTTCTTGGTTTAATCAACTTGAAGGATCTAGATCTGATACCAATTTCTAGAACTTCAAGTGTTTGTTCGTTTCCATTGTTCTTATGTTTTCTTTAAGTGCAACTTAGTAGATACCATGCTAAATACTTAAGGAAAGAAACGAATTAGAGTAGATACCATGCCTAATTCTTGGCATAGGGAAACATTAACTTTAAGGAGTAGATACCATGCCCTTGAAGGAACAAACATGAGTAATAAGAGTAGTGGATAACTCAGCATTATTGACTATTGGTGGATATCAAAACCCAACTACTTAATAGACATTTGTGACTCAAATTGTGATGCTAATTAATTTAGATTTTTATCCTTTCATTTCCTTAGACTTGTAGATCAACACTTTAAGATTCTGTTTTCTATTTTATTGATTAGTAAGTTAATTTCTACAATCTCTGTGGGATCGACCCTTGCTTGCCACTACGCTTCTCCAAACAATTCGTACACTTGCGAGGTTTTTAATTTGTGTCTAGTTTAGATCATCTAGATTGCACAACAAAATCCCCCCCGACAATCCAGGCCCTCGACCAGCGAAGACGAATATTGACCAATTCTTGCCAAAAGGCGTCCCGCTCTGAATCCACGTTCGGCCCATAAACCACCGTGATAGTCTGCATATACTTATCAGACTGCCGTTCCAGACGTGTAGTCAGGGAGAATGAACCATAATAGGCCTCTGAGCAATTGAGTAGGTCTGGGTTGAAACCAATGGCAATTCCCCCTGAGGCTCCCGCGGATGGGCGAAACACCCATTCCTTGATTCTGTTCCCCCTAATTCTCTTGAGTTTAGACCCATGCATTAGTTTGGTATCCTGAAGCCCAACCACTTCCGCCTTGGACTTCGTGATAACATCTCTAACCATGTCCCTTTTGCCTTTATCCCCCAGATCCCGGACGTTCCAGAAAAGCGTATTCATTGGGGAAACATGTCCGAGATGACAGTGGGTGAGGGGCTCGGGCGGGTTTCGCCCTCAGAGACCGAAATCCCCCTAGAGTTGGAAGGTACTTCCTTATGGGTACTAGGACTAGCTCTCTCAATTTCTCAACCCCTCATTTTGTTAAGAAGAAACGCGTTGTGTTCTTTATCACAAACTTCCAAGCCACAGGTAATAGCTAATAAAAAAACTTCAGAGTCTGACATGAGATTTAAAATATTAGCGAGAAAAGTTTTAGTACCTCCATTGACGTATTTAGCCGCTTTGGCGGCCGTAGCTCTCTCCAGAAAGTCGTCCAAGGACTCCGCATGAGCCCTCTTAGGTGAGCGCTGAACTCTGCACCCAACTGACCTCTGAGACGGCCCTGAGCTTCCTCTGGGAGCTGACTCTGGCAGTGTGGCTAAAACCATCTCTGGCGAACTTCCCCTTTGTGTATCTGGAACGAGTTCTAAATCCTCTGAATCATCGTCTGTGAGAGTGAAGTCAACGTCCAGGTTCAAGCGCCCTTCTGGGTCTTCCTCACTATCTGCTAGTTGACTTTGAAGTAGTAGATTGGGCTCTGGCGTTGTGGACTCCTCCATGAGCCCTGCAGTTGCCGTCGGCCCAATAGTAACAACTTTGTTTTCAATAGTGGACCCCTCACTGGGCCCAGACTCCGTATATTTTGACAAGACAGTTAAATCACATGAAGAAGGAGCGAGAAGAAGCGTCTTGGACCCCTCTATGGGCCCATAGTCTTTAGTGGGGCCGGCCGCATAGGATCTCACATCCCAAGGAGGACATGGCTTAGCAACGAAGTTCCTGCAGTATACCAAACCGCGCCCTTCGACTCTTGCGCCAGACAGCTGCACAGAGGGGGCGGTACGTATACCCCCCTGCCAGCTGGCTGTACACGATAGGCTGGATCTACGGTGGGCGCAGCATTCGAAATAGAGACCTCGTGCTTCGATAAGAACGGAGCTAAAGCCAAACTCTCTTCAGCTCTGTCTTCATCCCCCTTTTGACCCACCTCCGTCTCAACCAGAGCCTGTCTCTCTTCCGCTCTGTCTTCTTGCCCATTTTTACCCACCCCCAAAGCGCCAGAAGCGCTGTCTTCTTTCCCAACACCGCCACCTTCTAAAAGCATGCCCATCTCACCCACTCCCTCACCACCAACCCCCTGCACCTTCGAAGTCTTTATGCTGGGATTTGGCAGGTCTGCACTCGACTGCTTCCTCAGAGCCATTTCTGGGATCTGTCGCACCTGTCCCTCCGCAGCTGCTTTTTCTGGTGCGAACCAACGCTTTGTGACCCACTCCTTCGTTGACAGCCTTCTTTCGCCTGCCCCCTTCCCCACGCTGGTGGACTCACCCACCAACCCCCGTTTCGGAGCCTGCATGTTATTGCAGACTAAAGCAGTGCCTTTACAGGTGGCTGAAGATCTTGCCCCCCCCCCCCTCTGAGCCTCTGTGCACCCCTCCGACGTAGGGTAGACGGCTGGGGCCACCGTTCGGTTCAACGTGTTGGAGGACCTATGGGGCTTTTGACCGTTGGATCTGACGGGACGGTCCCAGTCTTGATCTGCTCCGTTGTTTGGTTCGTGCTCATACCGTTGCTGCTCCGTGGTTGAGTGTTGGTGTCCCTCCAACCTCATCGCTGCCTTGATTATTTCATGGTGAGCTCTCTCTACCTCGTGGGAACCATCGATTGTGAGGCATTCATTGGGTGATAGCGCTTGTTTGTAAGATCTGAAATCCCTGAGAGAAGAGGAGTGTATCAGTGGAGTGATAGACTCTGGAGCCTTAACTGTTTCTTCTCTCTTATCGAGCACAAATCTCACAAGATAGGAGTCCTCGAAGGAGAACACCTTGGCAAATCTTGGCATCAAGGAAATGTCTGTGCTCCTGATGATCACCCTTGCCGATACCAGCTCCGATCGGCGCACCGTCTTCTCATCTAGCTCCTCCACCACCCCGAAGTCCGCCACGATTTCTTGTATAGCTTTCCTTTTCCAAAAGTGTAGTGGGAGATTATGAATCCAAATCGAGAATCTCTCGCCTTGAGGGAGTTCCGCACCGAATGTTGGAGTCCAAGCGCTAAATTTGACTTGGAAGTGGCCAAAATCGATGGTACCCATGTTAACAACCGATGTAACTTTATCTGATGATGGGAACGAAACAAGAAACTGCCTGTGGCATAATTTCTTTGCAACCCAATCCTTATCCGCTTTCATTGGCCACTTCTGAGAGAGCGCCTCCATCAAGTGAATCTCCGATGGTCTACCAGCTTTGATTTTGGCGACAGCGCACCATTGTCTAAGCCAATGTTCTTCGCTCTTGATCACTTCCAGGCTCTTAGCCAACCTGATAATGGTGGGACTGTCCGGTGATCTGCCCCGGCTCACCGCCTGCTCCTCATCACTATTAGTTTCGACGACATTCGTACACACATAAGAAAAGTGACCCCACTTCATACACTTAAGGTACCTGACCTCCTTGGTGCATTCACTTCGAAAATGACCCAGATCCCCACAGTTGAAGCATGGGGCTGGCTTCTTCTTGCCTTTCCTCGCCTTCTTCTTGCGGTCGAATTGATCCTGTTTGAGGTTCTCAACTGAACTCAGAGACTTAGCATTCTTTTTTCCCACCTGAATCCATTGCCCTTCCTTCTCCTCCTCCCCAGTGATGCCATCCTCTGGAAACCCGCCTCGCGCAGCCCCTCCATGGGCTTGTTCAGCGTAGGCTTCAGGAGCTTGGACCACTGGTTGTGATGGAGCTTGGAAGGAGGTGGTTTTGGGGTCTTTGGTCGCGGCAGTGCCAATGGGTTCAGTGTTGTTGTGTTGGATTGGGAGGTTAAGAGGAGCCTGCCGATGCGAAGGCTCAGTTGGTAAAGGTGGGGAGACTGAGCGTTGCAGGTGATGAGGATCACTGTGGTATTGCGTCTTCTGGTAAGGGTGACGGTGATTAGAACTTGTATCTTTGTATTTGTGGAGAGTCTGTGTTGTGTCTCTGTGTCTTCTATATCTTTCCCTCGCATAGTTCTCCTTGTGGTAATCCCTGTGTTGCACTTCACTGTAGTACTGTGGATGTGGGGCGTGACGTCGGCCCGGAGGTGGGGTGTGACGTCGGGTTCTCTTATGCCGTAGCTGGCCTGTAGGGGGACCCTCTCTTTGGGCCCGTCCCCTCGATCTCCAGTCACTCAAGTTGCGATGATGAATCGAGTCTCCCCCCTCTGGCCTAGGATGTGCATTTCGATGTGCCCGCCTAGGGGAGGAGACGTCTCTGAGCCCCGAGGGCTTGCCCTCGTCGCCACCGTTGTGAGGTGCGACCTTCGGGAGAGGGATTGAGATCCCCTCCGTGAAAGCAGCCAAGGCAGTGCCTTTACTGGGAGATAGTGGTAGGGGTGTAGCAATGTCGGTTTTTGGTGGTAGGATTGTTGTTGCTATCGTGGCATGGCGGGCCCTCTCGTTGGGTCCGCAGCCACTTAGCTCCAGTTCAGAAAGCATGAGGAATGAAGTCGAGAAGGTCCGAAGAGGAGAGGAAGGAAATGAGGAGAAAAGAGGGTGGGGGGGGGGGGGGGACAATGCTGTTGAGGATGGGAGAAGAGGGAGCAAAAAGGTGTTGGGTTGGTTCTATCAAGCAGAAGGAACAGAGGCACAAGAAGGGGAGAGAGGTAGGCCTAGGGAGATCGCCGGTGGAGAGGATCGGTGGTGAGGAAGAGGGATTGTAGTTGGTAGGAGCTCCATGCTGTTAAACTATTTCATATCACGTTTCCGGGAGAGGAATGTTGGAAGATCCTAGGCATTTATCAACAGCACCAAAATCATGCTATGAAATACTTCCGCTAAATTGATACAATCACAGGAGATTTTTTGTTGACACTAGTTAAATATATACTAATATGTAGCAACAAATGGAGAAGGCCCATTGATGGGATTAGTCATTAGCTTTAGTTATTAGTGGATTAATTTTACTTGCAAGTGAGCTTATCCAAAAATGAAAAATATATAACACTAAATGCATAAAAATAACTGGTGTATACGAGATTAAAAACCACGGGATATACAAAGAAACTAAAAAGTGATTCGATCCACCTTGACAGACTTATTCTGACTATAACAAGCACAACAATGTAATCCTATGAATTTACTTTCCTACATATAAAATCCAATTTTGAGGAGAAATTTATACAAAATACGGATTGACTCCCCAAGAATAATCAGTCACGAATAAAAATGAAAAGAAACATCAATCAGCCATGTTAACTATAACACTCGGTAATATGCTCATAACTAAGCTTTATCCTCGAAACAAAAGTAAATATAAACATTTTGAATAACTCTATAAATACATGAAGATTGATGAACTAGTGAAATAGGATAGGATCAAATCACAACATAGATGCAAGCATGTCTCAATATATAGAAGTCCACACATCATAAACTCCTTTTCAACAGCCTCATAATTCACTTTCTATGCATTAGTACTCAGCTAGATAGATGATTGGACACTAACTGAAAGATGAGGGATAGAATAAGGGTAATCTTAACTCCCTGGAGTTGTTAAAAGATGACTATAACATTTAAGAACTCATCTTTATCCAAATTTGATGCATCTCCTCAATTAATCTCAATACAATCACTCAAAACAGTAAGTATGTGAAGGGAATTAACCTACTCATGATTTTTATTAGGTTCTTTATCAATATTAAATCATCTGTATGAAGTTTTAATCATCAAGCATATGTTTAATACAAAGATTCAATTTTTAGTTCATCCACACATTAAGAATTCACATTATCATCATACAATCCCTAACATGCTTACTAATACCCAAATCATCACATACAACATGTTTAAAATAATAAGAAAACAAACATATGTCGCTCACCTTATTGAAGAAATCAACAAAATTAATAAAGAATAAGAAAAGCCCTTCTTTTGCAAAACCCAAGATCATCACTTCGAAACTCCAAGAAAACCCATAGTAAAAATATATTTTATTTTTGCAGAGGAGAGGGACGGCTGTAGTGGCCATAATATAGGCCGAAATCTGGAGTTTCTAGGATTTTACAAGTTTATGGAAACATCCTTTAACAAATTATTACTTTACATATATAAACCTTTGTTTAATAAAGTAGTTAAATAAGTTAAATAAATTAAAATAAAACCAAAATTTTTTTACTACTAATTTATCCAACCATCAAGCATAGCCCAGAAATTTAAAAAAATTCGGATTGGTACTCAATGTGGTAATTTTGCACAAAAGTCCATCTTTTTGTAATATTTGCAAATATGTCATAAAATATTCGTAAAAATCCAGAAAATTCAGAAGTAATATCTAAAAATAAATATTAGATTTTCCAATGAAAATTTTCTGACTTTTACTTTCCAAGAAAATATTTGCACAAGATCCACTTAATTTCCATATTTGCAAAAACACCATATTTGTTTAAATATTTACCAAATCAACTCTAAATAAAATTTAAATAGATTTTATTTTCAATGATGACCATGGAAAGCTCAAAAAATCAGTTTAAAAAAATTTCATTATTTGTTTGAGATCCAAACGGCTTTTTACATAAAAGCCATTCTCTTTCGAAATATTTACAAAAATAGTTTCTTTATTCAGAAAAATCCCAAAATTTAGGATGTACTTAATTATAAATAGGATAATGTATCCAGAAATTTAAAATTGGAGATTTGTACCCAAAAAATATTTGCACGTGTAAAATTGAGAAATTCATAAAAAAGTCAAATTAATTCAAATAAATATAACAAATAAAATATCATATATAAATGAGGAAAATCAATTATTAACCATAAAATTTTAAGAATTCAAAATTTTCTAACTCTGCACGTGTGTCGCACGTGCAAAATTACAGTTTCAAGAAAATAGTCAAAATAGTCAACTTTACCAATATAATATTATTTAATAATGCAAAATAAATCATTTTATTTTGCGGGGTGTTACACTTCCAACAACATGCATGTCATCAACATACAAGCAAATTATAGCAATTTTATTTGATAGATCACGAAAATAAAAAGGCATTTTTGAGAATTACTAGATTCAAAACCTAAGCTCTTTATTGTTGTATCAAAATTTTCATGCCATAGTTTTGGTGCTTGTTTTAATCCATACAAAGATTTTACTAATTTGCAAACTTTGTTCTCTAAAGCTTTAAGTACAAAATCTTCAGGTTGATTCATATAGATTTCTTCATTAAGAGCTCCATTTAGGAAAGCAGTCTTAACATCCATTTGGTGAATAATAAAATTTTCAATGGATGCAATGGAAAAAGAATCTTTATTGTAGAAATATGACAAACAGATGAGTAAACATCAAAATAATCTACCCCACTTTGTTGAATATAACCTTTAGCTACTAGTCGTGTTTTATACTTTGCTACAGACCCATCTGAATTAAGTTTCTTCTTCTTCAAAACCCATCTGAATTCATGCATCTGATTGTCATCTTAGCATGATTTTTTTACCAAAATGGGTTCACTGTCAACTAAGGATGCTATATGTATACCAAAATCCACCAAATCTGTACAAGAATTGGGTGAGAACAAACCTTGTGCAGGTTTCTTTTGTAGCCACAAACATTATGATTTAGTTGGGATGAAGAATTAATAGAGAAACATATATGCTTATATACTGAAAATTTTCATTTTCTTTTACTGTCAAAGATGCTGAATTCATGCATCTGATTGTCATCTTAGCATGATTTTTTTACCAAAATGGGTTCACTGTCAACTAAGGATGCTGTATGTATACCAAAATCCTCCAAATCTGTACAAGAATTGGGTGAGAACAAACCTTGTGTAGGTTTCATTTGTAGCCACAAACATCATGATTTAGTTGGGATGAAGAATTAATAGAGAAACATATATGCTTATATACTGGAAATTTTCATTTTCTTTTACTGTGAAAGAAGGTGAATTCATGCATCTGATTGCCTTCTTAGCATGATTTTTTTACCAAAATGTGTTAACTGTCAACTAGAGGATGCGGTATGTATACCAAAATCCTCCAAATCTGTACAAGAATTGGGCTGAACAAACCTTGTGCAGGTTTCTTTTGGAGCCACAAACATCATGATTTAGTTGGGATGAAGAATTAATGGAGAAACATGTATGCTTAGATACTGGAAATTTTCATTTCCTTTTACTGTTAAAGAAACTGAATTCATGCATCTGATTGTCATCTTAGCATGATTTTTTTACCAAAATGTATTAATTGTCAACTAGAGGATGCTGTATGTATACCAAAATCCTCCAAATCTGTACAAGAATTGGGCTGAACAAACCTTGTGCAGGTTTATTTTGGAGCCACAAACATCATGATTTAGTTGGGATGATGAATTAATGGAGAAACATATATGCTTAGATACTGGAAATTTTCATTTTCTTTTACTGTCAAAGAAACTGAATTCATGCATCTGATTGTCATCTTAGCATGATTTTGATTGTCATTTTCATTTTCTTTTACTGTTAAAGAAGCTGAATTCATGCATCTGAAGATTTAAGATCCAGGATGGCAAATTTTGATTGGGCTGTGATTGGATTGTTTAGTGGCTGTCGTCTATATTCTTAATTGGGCTGTGATTAGAAAGAGAGGGCTCGAGTGGAGATCTGGAAACCCATATAGAGACATCTCATTTATAATAATTTATTATTATTTTTGTTCTTGTCGCTCTTGTTGTTGTTGCTGATGTCTCTTTATGTGCGTTTGCTGAAGAGAAAGCAGGGATGAGAGAGAGATGAAGAAAATGCCGCTATGTTAGCCTGATGTATCCTCATTCTCTACCATTGGATGAGAGAGATGAGGAAAATGCCGCTATGTTAGCCTGGTGTATCCTCATTCTCTACCATTCTCTGTTTCCATTTCTGACTTCTATATTTGGTTTCCTTCCACGATGATAGTTCCTTAAAACTACACTTGATATGAGCCCCTTCTTATTTTACTTATTTTTCTTATATTCGGTTTACTGTGGAACTAAATTATTGTTTTTTTTTCATAGAGCGGTCACCCAGATCAAGGAAATTCTGATGATCAGCACTGAAGCTACTCGAGGGGTATGGATCTATGGTCGGCGGCCTCTAGTTGTTGTTATGTTGTTCTTGTTGTTGTTATGTTCTGTATTGTTGTTTTAAGTAGTTGTTGAGATATTTGGGATGTTAATTACTGTATTTGTTAATTATGATGTTAATTAAGCGGTGAATTTAGACGATTAATGGACTATGTGTGAAACTTTATTATCTTAATTAATTCTTGTGTTTGGTTGTGATTTGCACATTAATATGCCTGAAATTGGTTGATTCAGTTGTGAATTAGTTTACAGGTTTTTTAAATGAAATTGTGATTTGAAATCGAATGAAAAATTGGAGCAGGAAAAACCAACGAGCATACACCGGCGTTTCATAGAACGCTGGTGTATCTAATTGTTTAGTTGAAAATTTCGTTAGAGAGACGTTTCCACATAGGCGGGTGTACCCGTAAGTTGCAGCACTCCTAAGATACACCGGCATTTTATAAAACGCCGGTGAATATCTATATGGCGGCGTTTTACGACACGCCAGTGTTTGTAAGTAGGGAAAGAAGGGCGCTTAGAAACAAGTATACACTGGCGCTCTATGACCGCCGGTAAATATTACACATTCCCCGGCGTTTGTACAATCGCCGGTAAAAAGATATATACCGGCGGTATGTGACCGCCGGTGAATGTATATTGGGGGGAAGAACGGCACCCAGAAATCGTCATATATCGGCGTTTGTCTGGCCGCCAGTGTATTTTAAAGATATACCGGCGTCCAGTTAAAATGCCGGTGAATACGCCTATGTTTCCGCGACGCTCGATTCAGGGGCATTTGCACCGGCATTTTTATAAATGCCGGTGAATGTTTCACCGGCGTAAAAAACCGTCGGTGAAGGTCTAAAAAAACGCCGGCAAATAGGTTCTGTGTTGTAGTGCTCACGAAATAGAGCACCTATGTAAAATCCGAACCGCTCATATTGTTCTATATGCCTAAGATAGCCTAAAAATAAAAAATCAAGTAATTTGAAGTTCATTTGCCCATGATTTACATCATCACAAAATTGTATGGCTGAAAATTCTAACGGCATGATGGATGGGCAAATGAACTTCAAATTACTTGATTTTTTATTTTTAGGCTATCTTAGGCATATAGAACAATATGAGCGGTTCAGATTTTTCATATGTGCTCTACTTCGTGAGTGCTCACAAAAAGTTGTGTGCAACCGAAGGGGACTATATATATATATGGGAAAAAGGGGTATGAGCAACTTGCTCATTTAGTAGATAAGCAATTGATGATGTGGCATGCATGTGATTGGAAAATCCTTAAAAGTGTGAGTTGTCCAATGTATCACATGCACGCCACGTAATCACTTGCTCATTTACTAAATGAGCAAGTTGCTCATATCCCTTTTACCCTATATATATATATATATATATATATATATATATATATATATATATATATATATATATATATATATAGAGAGAGAGAGAGAGAGAGAGAGAGAGAGAGAGAAAGGTTCAGGTGAGAACCATTCCCTGGGGTGAGAACCTAAGGGCCTATCCTAGCCATTCATCTGTGTAATCTTAACGGTCAAGATTTTTTAAAATTAAACAATAAGATTTATTAATTTCTGCATTAAGATGTCAATCCCTTTAATTAAGGGATGGGGACCGCGTAATCCCTTTAATGAAGGGATGGGGACCGCGTAATAATTAATAGCAATTGATAGTAAATGCAGAATCGATATAGACTCATTTTGAACATAATTAAGAAATCTTGGCCCTTGAAACTCAATTTTACACGTTGTGATTGGTTTATTTATTTTCATGATCATTATGACTGCAAATTGTATTCCACAATAAGAATATTTTTGATATTTACAAACCTACATCATCATTACTTTAATTTTAAATAGCAACTGTAATAACTATAAATAGCAACTGTAATAACTATAAATAGCAACTGAAATAATTATACAGCAATACCTGACCACTTAAACAGCAACTTTTCAACTTTCCATATACGAAAAGTTATTTTAATTGAAAGACTTGTGTATTTTGTAGGCACACAATAAGAGCACTGAGAAGGAGGAAGGAAAAACAGCACAGGTCATACCTTACAAATATTATCTTTTTTGCTACGTTTAATGTATGTACTTGCTAATTAATTGCTATGCAGTTGCTATTTTGTTTTGATTTTCTATCCAGTTGCTATGCAATTGCTAATTAATTGCTAAGCAGTTGCTATTTTGTTTTGAGTTTTTATGCAGTTGATATG